>LOEQ01006441.1:14795-26735 GCA_001685075.1 Bramus lutescens | reverse complement strand
GGGAAGAAGCCTCCATCTTAGATGTCCATCAATTTTAACATCTTTAGTCTTGGAATCTTGGGGGCTCACAGACATCAGGGAGCCTGTAGGAGTCTGACCTAGTTCCTCTGCATGTATGTTATGGCTGAATAGCTTGGTGTTCTTGTGATATTCCTAACAGTGGGAGTGGGGATGTATCTGACTATTTTGTCTGCTTGTGGCACCCTCTTTCTCCTGCTGGGTTGCTTTGTCCAGCCTTGATGTCATGATATGTACCTGGTCTTATTGTGCTTCTTATGCCATGTTGGACTGATGACCCTGGAAGGCCTTCTCTGAGGAGAGTCAGAGGGGGTGTGGATCTGAGGAAGAGGAAATTTGAGAAGGAGAAACTGGGGGAGGAGAGGGAAAAAACTGCTGTCAGGATATATGAGAGAATAATAATAAAGCTGAAGGAAGGCAGGGAGGGAGGAAGCTACTTTTATTCTCTTCCTACAAAAGCTGATAGGTAAAAAGAATAGGCAGGGTGATCAGACTGAGGCTGCTGGGGGAAAGAAGGGCGGAGTCAGGGAGATGCCAGCTAGCCTCTTGAGGAACAAGTCTGCTAGAGGACAGGTAAAGCTACAAGCCATGTGGCAAAATGTAGATTAATAGAAATGGGTTAATTTAAATGTAAGAGCTAGCTTGTAATAAGACTGAGCCATCAGCCAAGCATTTATAAATAATGCTAAGTCTCTGTGTGGTAATTTGGAAGCAGCTACTGGAACAGGGAGCAGGTGCTCAAGACAGAAAAAACCCACCCTTTTTCACCAAACATGGGAAGATTACCCGGGAGAAGGGATCCAGCCTTTGCAGAAGTTCATTCATGGCAAGTGCTTAATGCTAGGAGCCCAACGCCTGGGTGCAGGAGACTGTCCTTGCTAACTTCCTAGAGGGATCACAAGGTGTGCCCCTCACAGCCAGTCACAGCTCTCTGTTTAGTGATTTCTATCTGCCTTCTTGACCTCCCACTTCCTCTAGCCCCTGTGTCCCAATCTGCAGTAACTGATGCTGTTACTCGTGGGCTCTTCCACATACCTTAGACTGACTGAAGTGGGCAAGGAGCAGTTCCACAGGGAAGACTAGCATTCCTTGCGGCCACCCTAATTCCCAGTGCCCCTTCCTCCAGTCAAATCCCAGGAACTCACCTGAGGGGAGAGGTGTGCCTTGACAGTCCGGCCAGAAGAAGAGGGGCAGACACAAAGTCAGAGCATAATGACTGAAATTGTTTACTGCAGTCCAGGCCATGGCTCCTTATTCCATTCCAGGCTGACAGCAGGCATGGTTTGAGCTTTGAAGAGAGAGGAGAGGAAGCGAAAGTAATTTGTACAGATGCCTGCAGATTTCTCCAGAAACCTGGGCTGTGAGTTCAAGCATTAACTCTTTGTCATGCCCGCTACATTAGTGCCTAGCTCCACCTTTTCCGGGGGGGGGCACTCCAGGGTCCCTGGGGCTCTGTCTGCTTCTTTGTGGAACTTGATGATGCTTTTCTATCCAGTACTATCAGTGAACAGAGGTTGCAACAATGAACTGACTGGCACAGGTCTCCTGTGTCCCCAGGTCCCCCCAGGCCCCGAGAGGTCCCTTCCCAGAACTTACCTGCACCTGCTCCAAATCGTCACCAGCAGGAGCAGGAGTGGAAGACTAAAGCTGGTGCCGTGACTGGGGTCATTTATAGCCTGAGAATCAGGTGAGGACACACAGGTGATGACTGGACAGGATGGCTCCCCGCCCAGTCTGAGGAGTGCAGAGTTTTTGTTTCCTCCTTGGTTACCAAGACAGCTTTTCCAAGCTCCTCCCTCATCCTGTATATTCTTCACCCTCAGAAGAAAGACAAGTCCTACTTGTTTATTTCTATTTTTAAAGGTGCCTAGGTCCCCTCCCAGATTCTGGCCTCTCTGAAATCGACATGTGTACAGACAGGTGTTACCTTACTGTAAGCACAGCTCTAAACTTTGGGGTAAACTCTGAAGTCTAAGACATTCAGGAAATGTGTGTGGAATGCAGAGGTTTCCTTGCTCACTATTCCTCAGGTCCCTGGGCTCGGAACCCTGACAACTATGGTGGGCTGCCTGCCAGCGGCCCCAGGGATCCACCTATCTCCCTTCTCCAGCACTCACTTCCAAGTGCACAGCACCTACCTGGTGACTTATAATTTAATTTAATTTTTGGAAGGTGAGTTCTAGGGACCAAGCTCAGGTCCTCATGCTTGCAAGGCAAACACTTCAATAACTAAACTGTCCGCACCCCAGCCTACAGCATCTTCTTAAGATTTCCTCTTCAGTGATTTTTACAACCATAGCGTCCTTCCAGTCATTCATGCATCCACCCAGCTAACAGTTCAATGCCGGTTAAACAACCTCAAGTGAGTGTTTGAGGTCTGTGTGGTGTTGAACGGAAGTGAACCAATCACACCTACAGATGGAGTCTGAGAAGTCTCAGGTTTGGTGGGCGGCCTTGTTGTATGGTTTTTCTCATGACCATTC
This sequence comes from Bramus lutescens, assembly GCA_001685075.1. Classification (NCBI taxonomy): domain Eukaryota; kingdom Metazoa; phylum Chordata; class Mammalia; order Rodentia; family Cricetidae; genus Bramus; species Bramus lutescens. The sequence goes on along the minus strand of LOEQ01006441.1, from coordinate 24,234 downwards.
AGGGATTTTTTCAATCCTACCAAGTCACCATAGACAGGAGAGTGTTGCAGCTCTAATTAGCATAAATTAGTGTCTGTGATGTCACAGGAAGGTGAGAATAATTACTTAGTCACTTGCATAAATGAAACCACACCAGGTCACTTGCATAATCTCCTTAACCCCATTCATTCCAGCAGGAAAGTTTCACCCTTTGACACGTGAGGATTGAGCAGGGAAAGTTTTTTAAATGCTACATGCATTTTAACTGCTTAAATTTCTGAAAGCCATATCTGTAGCCCTCACTCATTAAAACCATCTCTGGGGCTGAGCCCATGACCATCTGGAGGCTGGTGTGAGTCTGGCAGCCAGAGGAAAGACAGGAGTGCTCAGGGTCAACCCCGCTCTCAGAGGGCTCTCATTCGGGGTCTTATCTAATGCCTCCCTGTTCTTGTTCTCCCAGGGAGAACTCAGGCTCAGATTGCCAAGTCCTCCCTGGTGGAAACACTGCTTTCTACTGATGTCACCATCGTCAAGAGCTCCTCAGAGCTCTGCTGAGGTGAAGCCAGAGTCTTAACTTCACCACAGAAAAGAACTGCAGGATGAGCGAGTCTGGAGCAGAATCGGAGTTGATTAAAAGAGATTCAGAACATGAGAGTGAGCAGAAAGGGGCTCCTGGGAGGGAAGTCAAGACCTAAGGATATGGGTGTGGTCTTCTGAAAACAAAGTCATTAGTAGGTGCCGGTGTTGCTAAGTATACACTTCACAGGTGCCTAAGGAACTTTTTTTTTTTTCAAACGTATTCAAGATCTCCTGGGTTCACTGGTGGAAACCAAGCTGGTGAGTAAAAGCCTAGGTCAAAGAAAGGGCAGGGAAAGAGCTTTTTTATTTCTTAATGTAAACAAAGTTTTAGTCTTGCTTGTGAGAGTCCCAGAAACACGGGGAAAGAAGTCGGGCCATACTGGAAGGTCCCATGAGCTTGGGCTCTCAGCTTGGCTCACTGCCAGCCTAACATTTTAATTTTAAAGCATCTCTGTATGAAAGAAATATTGTCTCTATGTCAGCAACCTTCACAGGAAGTTGTGATTGTGCTGGGTTCCCAAATCAACTGGAGAGAAGCCCCAAAGGCATTCTTCCTCCTTCCAGAGACTTTTTAGGTTTTTTTTTTCCTCTTTCTTTCTATGCTGTGTTCTTTGTCCCTGCTCAGGGATGAACCCAAGGCCATGCCACAGTCTTATGGATAGGAATGTCTTCCCCCCAGAGAGATCACCAGGCAGCCTTTAGCCCTGATCACCTCACTCTTGAAACTTGGGGCCATGAGTTTTCTGCTGTTCCCCATCTCAGCCTCCAGATGGCCCTCTGGATCAAGATCCATGCAGAACTGTCTGGGCTTGGATCTAAGGAGTTCAGAGTGGAGCTGTTCTGGGTCCCTGAGCAGAGCAGGGCCCAGGGCTCACAGTTCAGGCCTTCTCACTTTCCCAGAGCCCGAGGACTGGGGACTTGAGGTTGGTGGCTGCTGATCCTCCCTTTGTAGCGACTGTGGGGAGAGGATGTGGGCGCTTTGAGAGGCTGGGGAGGGTGGGGAGTCTAGTCTACCTTTGTCAACTAATGGGGAAATATGGTTCAGTGGATGGGCACACAGTAGGTCTCGGGGTCCTTCCTAGTCCTCATCTCAGGCTAAGATCTCCCCGAATCCAGAGACCTGAGCCCTCTACTCCTTATATTTCTCCCGCTTGTTGTGTGGCAGCGGACACAGGACACACTTGTCATCCTTTGGAGGATGACAGCGGTGACCACAGTTCTGAACTGATTGGCTCTGTATCTTTGCTATCGTGAATAGTGCAGCAGTAAACATGGTGTGCAAACATCTGTGCAGGACTTAGAGAATGTGTATACATGCTCAGGAGTGGTGTATCTGGGCCACAGTTTTAGTTGCTTGAGAACCACACATCCAGATTTCCATAGTGGCCGAGTCAGTTATCATCCAACAGCGCCTAATAGGGCCCCCCCCTTCCTCACAGCCTGCTAGGGCTTGTTATTGTCCTTTTTTCAATGACAACTGATTTGACCAGAGTGGGTGGTACTGTCAAGTAATTAATCTGCATTTCCCTGAAGGCTGAGGATGCTGAACGCCTTGTCGGATGTTTATTGCGCTATTGTGGTTTTTCTTTTTGGAACTGTCTGTTCAGTCCATTGTTCAATTTATTGATTAGAAGGTGTGTGTGTGTGTGTGTGTGTGGTTCCATAGTCTGTACACATTCAGACTTCAGCCCCTTGTCTGTGGTGTAGCTGGCAAGAACCCCTGTTCTGTGGTTTGCTCTACAACTGCTGGTTGTGTCCTTTGCTGGGGGAAGCTGTACATGGTACACCTTAGGGGACAGTGCTTATTTCCTGTGGTATATGGGAATACACCTTAGGGGACAGTCCTTACTTCCTGTGGTATATGATACCTTTCTCATTAGCTCCTTGTCTATACCTGTATCTTGTTCTGCCTAAGTTTTTCCTCTGGCAATTTCTAAGTTTCAGGTGTTATCATAAGGCCTTTGGTCCATTTCTAATTGATTTCTACGCAGTGAGAGATTCTGTCCTTTGTCTTAATGTATACAGTCCCTTTGTCAACCCATGTGTGGCACAGAACACAAGTAAGCACACCTGTTCAGGTGGAAGCCCTGCTGGCGCCATATACCCAGGGAGTCTGGGATGATTGGGTGGAAGCTCCACCTCTCTCTCTCTCTCTCCCCAGACCCTGCCCACTCAGGAAGCCTTCCAAGGAGCTGCCCCTCCCCTCAGAAAACCTGCCAAATTTCAGTCTCTCCCAGGGACTGCTCAAGACCATGCTTTACAGGCTACTTAAGACGTGGCAAGGTATCTGCTGCATGCTCTCAATTTCTCTCCCCCGGCCTTCTAGAGAGACATCCTGGAGGTGCTTTGCTCTGCTCAGATTAAACCTGGATTTATTCATTTGACTTAATTGACTTATTACATTGGTGGTGGAGGATACCCCATAACCAAGGATCTAAAACTTATCAAGTTCTTAAAAAAGTTTTCAAAACTGTTAATATATAAAAGACATTTTTCTATTTTATTTATTTGTAAGCAACAGACATAACCCTTTATTAAAGTTTTTCCCAAAGTTTTGTGTGTATGTGGGGAGGCAACCCTATGTAAAAACATATTACAAATTTCTCATTGTAACTGTTTATAAGCATACAGTAGTCATTATTTAGTATTTATATCTGCAATAAAACAGCTGTCCTGATTGATATACCGCACACTAGTTACCCTTATAGTTGCTGTCACAAACTACCAGACAAAAGCAACTTATGGAGGTGGGGTTGATTTTGCCTCCCACATCAAGGATACATTCACCAGCCTGGGTAGTCATGGGGGCAAGAATCAGGGGTGGCTGCTGACATCACACACACAGCCAGGAAGTGAAGAGAGAAATGAACATCAGCGTTTGACTCTCTTTCTTCTTTTTATCCAGTCTGGGACGCCAGCCCAGGAGATGGTGCTTCAGACATTTAGGGTGGATCTTCTCACCTAATCTACTCCGGAGAAGACTTGCCTAGAGATGGGGTCTTTTACAGGATTCTTCAACTTGCCTGCAAAGATGAACCATCATATACTAAGTACCTCCTTAATTATGAACCTATTTGTTTTCATGTTAAGAGTGGCTTAAAAACTATGTTTTGTTAGATTAGTGTTTTAAAGATTCACCCTAAGAGTTTAAGCTATTTAACTGATGAATTTCATAATTTACATCTATTGTAATCACTAAAATACTCATCTCCAACACCTTGTTGTCTCCTTATTGTGCATTTGGGGGTTTATCTCCATATCTCTGGGCTGTTTTTATGCTGAATTTTTTTCTTCTTGAAATGTTATATTCTGTTTTTCTTCTCATGATGGCTGTGACTGATCTATGACCCATACCAATGTTGGTTCACATTTATTATTATTTTGTTTTACGTTTAATAAAAAAGCATAAAGCATATTTTCATACTTTTTGTGTGCTGTCTCCAGACCCAGTTTCCTGAAAGGTTTTGAATTCTATAACTTAGTTAACTGTGGTCTTATTTTCTGTTTTTTATTTGTGTGTGTGTATGTGTGTGTGTCATCCTTCTCTCTCCTGTTTTGCTGCACAAATTAAAACTCTGAATATTTGCGCGGCTCTTGCCACACCTTTAGTTTCATATTAGAGTACTTTCTACAGAACTTTATTTTCAACTCAGATCTATTTGGGGCAAATATATTTTAGGCATTCAATGTTATATATTTGTGTATATACATCATAAAAGATGTATTTTTTAAATTTGCATTTGTCCTTTTGAGACAAAGCACAAACACCTGCCTCGGCTTTACAAGTTCAGGGATTACAAGAGTGTGCCTCTGTGTTAGTTAGGGTTCCTGTTGCTGTGGAAGAGACACCATGGCCACAGCAACTCTTATAAAGTGAAACGTTTAATTGGGTGGCTTATGTTTTTAGAGGTTTTAGTCCATTATTATTATGGGGCAGGCAGACATGGTGCTGGAGAAGGAGCTGAGAGTCCTACATCTTGATCCGCAGGCACTAAGCAGTGGTCTGAACACTGGGCAAGACTTGAGCATTTATGAGACCTCAAAGTCCGCCTCCATAGTGACACACTTCCTCCATCAAGGCCACACCTACTTCAACAAAGCAGCACCTCTTAATAGTGCCACTCTCTTTGGGGGGGCCTTTTCTTTCAAACCACCACAGTCACCATACCCAACATCAAAATATTTTAAATTCATTTTAGCAGGTAAATTCTAAAGCTGTTCTCTCAAGTTCCTGTCCATTAGTTATTTAACTAAACCTAAGTACTTTTCAAGAGGCACTTCACAGTTATCATAATAGAATAAGGCAGTTAATCACAAAATAGAAAGATTTCCCGGATTATCTGAGCAGGCCCAATACTGCTCTATTAAAAATCAGAGAAGTTTCTCTGGTTGGGAGTAAGATGGCTGAAGCAGAAGTTAGAGTAGCTGTAGATGTGAGAAGGATTTCTTATTCTGTGGCTGATTCTGTGGTGTAGGGACAGGAGAGAAAACTGGAGAAGTTAAAGGTACCAGCTTTCAGCCAGCGGGACGGTAGGGACCTCATTTCTGAAAGTCCCAGGACCAGGATCTTCCTGATAACCCAGATGCGTGGGAGACATACACACATACTTTCCCATGTGTCCAAGTAACAGCCCAACTGATGTCGATTTTGATCTTATGAGACCTACATTGGCATCATCACCTGAGCCAACAGATTTATGACTTACGAAACTGTGATGTGATTGTTAAATTGACAATAGACTCACCTGGGAAGAGTCTCAGTGCCGGAGTTTCTAGATGCAATTGACTTTCGCTCTTGTCTGTGGTAGACTTTCTTGCTTGGGTTAATTGACGTGGGAAGTTCAGCTTGTTGTGGGTCGCACCATGCCCTGAACTTGGGTCCTGGGCTCTAAGTATAGAGTGTGGACTGAGCACAAGTGGACACACAAGCATGCAGGCATTCTCTCTCTGCTCTTGCCTGTGCATGTGACCACCTGCATCAAGTTCCTGCCTTGACATCCCTGAAATAATGGAATTATGGACCATCTGGTTTGTAGGGCTAAAATAAACCCTTCCTTCCTATACCAGCTGATTTTGTGTGTCAACTGGATACAAGCTGGAGTCATCAGAGGAAGGAGCCTCAGTTGAGGGAATGCCTCCGTGAGATCAGCTGTAAGGCATTTTCTCATTTAGTCGTCAATAGGGAAAAACCCAGCCCATGGTTGGTGATACCATCCCTGGGCTGCTGGTCCTGAGTTCTATAAGAAGGTGGGTGGGTTGAGTAAGCCATGGGAAGCAAGCCAGTAAGCAGCTCCCCTCCATGGCCTCCACATCAGCTCCTGCCTCCAGGATCCTGCCCTGTTTGAGTTCCAGTCCTGACTTCCTTCAGCGATGAACAGCAATGCTAAAGTGTAAGCTTAATAAACCCTTTTCTCCCCAACTTGCTCTTTGGTCATGGTGTTTCATCACAGCAACAGAAATCCTAACTAAGACACTCCCTAAGTTTTTGTTTGTTTTTGTTTTTTTTTTTCTTTTTGACAAGGTGTTTTATTACAGGGACAGAAAGGAAGGCAGGACATATGAGACAATAAACACACATTGATTTAGGCAGCATGCCAATTAGATTCCCATTGCTGTGATAAATCACCATGACCGCTTGGGGAGGAAACGGTTTATTTCATCTTATAGCTCACAGCCCATCATAAAGGGAAGTCAGGACAGGAACACAAGGCAGGACCTGGAGGCAGGAACTAAAGCAGAAGCCATGGAAGAATCCTGCATCCTAGAGTGCTCCCTGTGACTGCTCGGTCTGCTTTCTTATACCACTCAGAACTACCTGCCAAGGGTTGGCACTGTCACAGCAGGATGCTTCCCCCTTTACCAAGAAAATTCCCTATAGATTGTCTGCAGGTCAATTTGATGGATGCAATTTTTTCAGCTGAAGTTCTTCTTCTCAGACAACTCTATCTGCGTCAAGTTGACAAACACCTAACCAGGACAGGCTTACTGTAATCACAGGTCTACTGTAATTTGCCATGACCATTTATGAGAACTAATACAGATTCTTACTCAAGGAAGGACTTGATCAACTAATAAATTATTTCCATTGTAGAAAGACTACTCCGTTGTACTCTTGTTGTTGAAGAACCTGGTTTTAAGCTTTAAAAATAGATGGACTGAGTCTATAATTCAGTGGGAGAGCCTTGTTTAGCATCCATAAGTCCCTGAGTTCAATCCTTGGTTCCGTAAACACAAACCAACAACTTGGGGCTGCAATTGAGAAAATTGTGGTGTGGTGGTTTGAATAAGAATGCTCACTGGTAGGTCATAGATTTGAATGCTCGGTCACCAGGGAGTGACACTATTCTAAAGGATTTGGAAGAAGTATGTCACTAGGGGAGGGGTTTGAGGTTTAAGAAGCCCAAGCCATGCCCAGTAGAATTCTCTTCTTGTTGCCTGCAGATTCAGATGTATAACCCACAGCTCCTTCTCTAGGACCATGTCTGCCTGTGTGCCACCATGCTTCCCACCATGATGACAAGGGACTAAACCTCTGAACTATAAGCCAGTCCGAGTTAAATACTTTCCTTTATAAGAGTTTCTGTGGTAGTGGTCTCTTCACAGCAATGGAACAGTGACTAAGATGTGTGGTTACATCTCTGTTAATTGATTTTTACTCTTCTTAACTGCAAGTCACAGTCTCATAGAGGTAGAGAAAGATTTAATCACCTTCCTCCATTTTTCGTAGCTGGCACTTGTAGGTATGGATGATTTTTATTCTTTAATTCAGCTACTACTCATCTCTTGTTGCCCTATGTTTTATAAAACTTGAACTTACTGAGATTACAATATGCAGACAACACTTTAAAGGTATTTTATTTGAGGGAGCATCATTAGAAACATGGAGCTAGGTGTGGTGGCATACTTCTTTAATCCCAGCCCTGGATGGGGTAGAAAAGACAGGAAGATTCTGAGTTCAAGACCACCCTGGGCTACACAGTGAGGTCCTGTCATGTTCCAATAAATTAATAAATAAAATAATTTTTAACATGATAAATGGCAGCAGGGCATGGTGGTGCATGCTTTTAATCCTAGCACTTGAGAGAAAGAGGCAAGTGGATCTCAGTGAGTTCAAGGCCAGCCTGGTCTACATAATGAGTTTCAGGAAAGTCAGGGCTATATGGAGAGATCCTGTCTCAAAAAACAAAAGCAATAAATGGACAATACGGAAGTCAAAGCAGATGAATGGCATTCCTTCTGCCATAAGTAACCTACCAACCCATTAATTCTATAGAGAATCCTATTTCCAAATTGTGCTATCTCTCAGTATACATCAGGAGAGCTGTTTTTTTTTTTTTGGTGGACATGCTTTAGATCTTAGACAAAATGAATGCTATATAACCACATCAAGGTCCTGTGCACTTCTTCCTTTCTGTAGTTTACAGATTTCATGAAGTCAGCTCCTGTGCTCCTACATTGTAATTATGGTACATAAACAAACCATGTCATACATTGGACGGACATATTAGTTTGAGGCTTTAAAAAGAATCGAGCTGAGGCTGTGGTTCAGTGGTGGAGAGCACTTGTGGAGCATGCGCAGGTTCCTGGGTTCAATCTCTTGCTCCATAAACACAAGCAAACATAGAAAGACAATCATTGTTTCTGCTAGAGCAGCCCCCTTTCAAAACTGCTCTCAGCTGAACTGATCAGATGTTATGAGACATTTTTGTGATGCTAGCAGAAGCTTAATGAATAATTTTAAATAGATTTGAATACTTAATATGCCTAATCCGTGTGAGTTATAGTAACACTTTGCCTTTCAGGGGAAGTCACTGATTTTGATGCTAATATGCAGAACGGCATGTTAGGAACACATGCAAGGAGTCAGAATTGTGCCTTTAAGAGCACAAATGAGCAGAGAAAACTTTTCTAACCAGAGACACCTCACGGGATGGCTGGCTGTTTACTTGCCACAGGAGCGTTTTTCTGCTTAGAAACGGCATAATGGACTGTTCAGCTCTAGCTGGCAGACGCCACGTGACCTAGCAACAGTGGAGGAAGAAAGCCAGGAGAAATTTCTGCTAGAGATAAACTTACTTAAAATCTTTTTTTCCTAGAACATTCCAGTGAAGATGTCCCTTCCTCCTGGCAAACTAATACGTGAATAACAATGACAAACAGCATCTTCTTCTCTTTCCTTATCACCCAGTGTAGACTGGATGATAATTTTACATAGTGTGGATTCCTGTTCAATGTACTTTTGAATGCAGTTACTTTCCCTGAGTAGCAGGCATGGGTAATTGTTTCACTTGACCTGTATTTAACTAAGCAGTTGATGATTTTTATCTTCCTTTCTTTTATGTTTTTGTGTACTATGAAGTATTTTTTTATTTTTTTCTCTCTCACAATGGTGAATGCTTTAAAATGGCCTTTCTAGAAAGTGCCACCCATTCTCATCATTGTCAAGGTATTTCATATTTCTTTGTGTTGGTAATCCTCTTCTCAAAGGAGTACTCTTGCCTTCTGTTCAATTTTGGCTTGCAGAACATTCTTATCTCACACAACTTGAATTTTCTCTTTCATTTCTATCTCAGCCTCCCCCTCCTACCCGACAATAGAATGCTGTCTGCAATGACAATCACTATTGGGGTTTGCCTACTATGAAAACACTGAACAACTAAAAAGGCCACCTCTTGTTCTGGCTTCACTCCGGTTACTGTGATATAAATATCCTGACGAAAAGAAACTTGAGGGAGAAGGGAGTTTAATTCAGCTCTAATTGCAAGTTATGATCCATTATAGGGAAATCAAAGTGTCAGGAACTTAAAACAGCTGGTGACATGTCGCGGCCCACCCTCGTCCAGCAAGGAATGACGCAACACCGGAGCTCTTCTTGTCAGCG
>LOEQ01006440.1:156142-170326 GCA_001685075.1 Bramus lutescens | reverse complement strand
AGTGTCCAAAAGGAAGAATAAAGAAGAAAATGTGTAGAAACAGAGATAAAATTAATAGAGAAATCTATGAGCTAGCCTAAATAATCAAAATAAGTTGAAAAAAAGTGTATCAAATGAATCAAGGTATGCAAGGTGTAATGTAGATTAAAATTATTTTGCTTACTAAGAAATTCAAATATGGTTTGATGTCATTGTCTGTCTTGGACTCCTGTAACAGATTCCAATGACCAATAATTTATAAGCTGTAGATGTTTATTTGTCTCATGTTCTGGTGAAATTGGAGGTCAAAGAGGTTTACCTTTTAAGGCATTTCATCACCCCATAGTAAAAGACAAAAGGTTAGGACAGCATAGCATAAAAGAGACAAAGAGGAAGCAGAGGGAGGAGGAAGTGGAGAGGTGGCAGTGACGACAAACATATTTGCTTTTATATAAAATTCATGTTGTCATCATAATGAATCTTTACTGTTCTGAGAGTTAAGTTATGATAATGATCCCACTTTACCAAGGATGACACCAGGCCCCTCATCACTTAGCCACCACTTTGAAATCCAACCTGGCATCAACGTTGCTTTGACAGTTAAGTTCCCAAATCAAAAACATTGAGGAATACATCCAAACTAGAGTATGTGACCAGTAATGAAAAGATAAATTAAATACATGGAGGAGGACAGATTATACCCAGGTATATTGTTAATTTACCTATTAACTATATTATGAGTTGGCTTGTTTTTCCCATAAATCTGGAATACATATTACTTATTTTCATTTTGCCGATGCTTCCTTTCAGTGGGAGTAAAACTGCAGATTTGATCATTTTTGTAGCATCAGGCTCCATACTAAAATTAAAACTAGAGTTTATAAAATTACCATAGCAACTCTTAAGGATAAACAAAGGGCAGAAGTATGAAAGAGGCTTATTTTATGTGCATTCAACATTGCATTTAGAAAGCCAGGTCAGAATTTTGGCTCGGAAAGGATGGCTGATTTCTGTAAAAGTGTTCCCTGTCAGCTCTGTTTGGAGGCTGTGAAGGGATTCAGGAAATATTTTTTCTGACACTTGTCTGAGACATCACCTGATTTTTTTTTTAACTGGGAAAATTTGACTTTCTCTAGATGTTCCAGAAGTCATTCTATCAGTCATTACAGATATTATATTCTTCCCTAAAATCATTATGAGGGAGAGAGATCTTTTAAAGGTAGAAATAGCACTGTACACACTTATATATTTTAAATAGCAAACTGCAATGCATCACAAAATAGCCCAAGCATGACTATATATCACTCATTTACATTCTGAAACTTGATTGAATTCATTTCATCTTAATATTTGTTTTAGGATGTGTGCTTCTTTAAATAGAAGTACACAGAAGACAAAAGCATAAAAATGTAGTAAACAAATAGATAGTGTGTATGGTGTGTTTAAGGGGACTCTAACCAATGCATCTCTGGAAATAACTGTGATTAGCAATATGAGCTTGAAATCTGACTTGCACATTGAAGGTCTTGGGCATTTTGATCTGAATGAGTAATAGAGGCTTCATTCAAGACAAATGGGTTTTAATTGACTCCCATCTGTTTCTCTGAGTTATAGGCTTGGTGAAATGGTTTGAGCCATAGTTTCTTGACTTGGGCTGGTAATTAGAGTTCATTTTGTTTATTTCATTGGTTTTATATTAATTTTGTGCTCACTTGGTAATATACTCATACTGTCCTCAAAAGAGCCACCAGACCATCAAAAAGATGCTTGTGTGGAGCTTCAAAGAGGGCTATGGCATGCATTTCAGGAATTACACATCTTCTTGGTCTAACAAGCAAGCATTACTGCTGTCTCATCATGGAAGACTTGTTTGAGTCTCTTCTTTGTCTTACGTGTGGTCTTCTACAGTTCAGTAGAGAGATAGATACACAGGCACACATCCTATCATGAAGTGCTTGGGGATTTAAACCATTGCGAGGCCTCTAATTTTTGTAATGTTGACCACCTTCATTAATATGCATGTAATAGTTTTAGTAATGTCAAAAACTAATTATGTGGATCCCTTTTAACAAATCATGTTAGTGTTAGAGAAACTGTGTGTGCTAGTCAGATTTTTATTACTGTGACAAATAAGTACAAAGAAACAACTTAAGAAAAGAAGGATGTGGAAAGACACTTAAATCCCACACTAGCTCAGAATTGAAAAACAGATGGTTATTTATTTAGGGGTAAACTCACAAATCAGAATCCTTTGCTTGAACAGAGAACAGAAACCGAATCCAGCAACCAGAAAGAGCAGTGGCAAGGAGACCAGATGCAAGCTCTACATCAGCATATATAGTATAAGAGGCCATGACCCAGTGGGCGGGAAACCACTGTCTGTAAGACTTCCTACAGCAGAAGGATTTATTGAAGCTCACAGTCAGAAGCTTTGGTCCATAATCCTTGGTTCTGATGATTTGTTACTCATGGTGAAGTCCAACATCATGGCAGCAGACGCATTTGGTTAAGACTGCCTACTTCATGAGAGATAGGAGTCAGAAAAAGAAAATCCCAAGCAAAACATTTGTCCTTTGTCCTTTTATAATTATCTGTACTCCCAGACTATGTAAGTACCATTCATGTTCTTGTCATATTTCCTTCTTTAGCTGACTCCTTCTAAGTCAGTAGTTCACAGAGATGTGTGGTAGTGTCCTAGGCATGTATCAGTGTGATCAAGTTGACAATTAAAATTAATAATCACCTACTTTAAACAAATTAGCAAGTAGTTTGAGAAGTATGTTTGCTTTCAGAATCAAAGGAGTAAAACAATAAAAACAATGAAAGCAAAGGATGATATGTTGAATAGAAAGAAAATTTCCTTTGAAAAGAGGCAAATATGCTAAGACATGGTGATTTCAATGAGAAATGTTCAGAGACTCAACTGCTTGAATGCTTGGCTTATTAAATATGTAAGCGAGACAAGAACTAATAGGAAAGGAAAAACTCCTAGGAAGATTTTCTTAAACAGTCTTTCCCTTTATTCACTTTTTGCCATGAAGTTATGAAAACCTAAGCATTGGATTCTGAAATATTATTTTGTTAAGACCCTTGCAAAAGGAACAACAAACAGCTTTGGAACTCTTGAAAAATGGCCACTGCTCAGCATAATCACAGGGCATGTGTCTCAGAAAGATGGAGCCCTGAGGACCTCATGTTCTTATTGAGCATATCTCTGCTTATTACCCTTAAGGACATCATGTCCCTCATAATCTATGAGTTGAATGAAAACTCTAAGGAGGTTTCTGTCTCTTCCCTGGGCAGTGTCAATGGTATTTACATTAATAGTGAATGATGTTTTCTAAGCATTGCTGTTGGGGCATATTAATGATTCAACTACCACAGTTAGAAGGAGTTAAGAAATGTAGTAAATTTAGGTTAATATGTTTTTATTAGTGCCTTTGATATAGAAAATATTGGAGAACAATTTACATTTTAGAAAAGGCACACTTTAAATAGTCGAGTGAGGAACTTGTCATCAAGGAACAAGAACAAAGGCAGTCTGATTATTAATAGCTGATATGCTTTTTTATTGCTAAAGATAGGTTAGTAACCAAATGAAATAGTAAATTTCTTTTACCCATTTTGCCCTTAGCTTCCTGCTATGATTTCATAAAAAAATTGTTGATGAGTGGGTGTGTTCTCTGAGGACTTAAAGAAGAAAGACTGATTGTTTTTACATATAAAAATTTTGTGATTCTATTAATATTTTTGTAAGATTACTTTTTGAGATGATAATGAAATGATTATTCTTTCTTTGCAAACAAAAGCAGCTTTTTCCCAGTTCAAAAGAAACTGGCTGAAATATTCTTGGATTATTTAAAACTTTGTTAATCAACTATAAAAAAATCATTGCTGTGGGGTGATGTTATGGCAGGAAAATTAATACAAAGCAAAATGTTTACTGTGCATTCTAAGAAAAACATGTAACTTGTGATCATAATATAATTTATTCCTGTGTTAATATTTTAATTTGTTTTTGGAAAATATATAACTTATAGTTTGAAAACAATATTTTTCTTGCAGAGAAATCTTTGTACTAGGAGGTATAAAAGGGATAAGGAAAAATAAGAAAGAGAGAAAGAAAGGAAAGAAGGAAGGAAGATATAGAAGGAAAATATCAAGAGAGGTACAAGAAAAACATCTGGGAAGATATAGAAGGAAACAGGGAATAAACAGAAGGAGAGCAACTAGAAAGAAAAAGAATGAACACATCAGACATAAAAAGAACAGAATAGGAAGAAGCAACAGAAGGAGAAATGAAGAATTAAGTTTTGACCCTCAGAAAAGTCTCCTGTATGTACATGAATTGTGCTGAATCCATGCCTCCTCAGTTTCTTTGGCATGCTCATAGTGGGCCCTTAATAAGGTTATCTAGGAATGGGGGCAGGAAACTGATATTATTCTGTGTTTTGTGAAGGCATTTAATGATTTGAGATTCCCCTTTGTATGCCATGACTACATTTTATTACCATTGTTTAATATAGAGGCTACTTAAGCCTATAGCAGGGCAGAGTATTGCCAGGCTGGAAGAGATATACCGTGAGAGTAGACAGAGTCAAGGAGACACCATGTAGCTATGAAAGGAGAAAGCCGTTGCTGCTGGAAACTTACTGGTAGGTCACAGCCTCATGGAAATTCACAGATAAATAGAAATGGGTTAATTTCAGATGTAAGAGTTAGTTAAGAAGAAATCTGATCTAATAGGCCAAACACTGTTGCAATTAATATAGTTTCTTTGCGTCTATCTAGGCTGGGAAGCCAGGAAATAAATAAACGGGCTCTGACTACAAAATGGCACCCTATGTGGGGTATGGGTACACATAAGACCTAAAAAGAGAAAAAAATGCTTATAAAAATAAGTCTTCTAAACTCACAAAAACATGGGAGCTACATTTCTTTTTTTCAGATGGACTCTGTTTGCTGGCTGTAAGCAGTGGCATGGCTTTAAGAAGGCTCCCTGGTGCATACTGGTAGCAGGAAATGCTCTGGCTCTTTCTAGTGATCTGGCTATTCAACAGTTAAAAGGGGTTTATAAGCAGAGAGCTGCAAGTTGCTTAATGGCAACACAGACCTGCTGAATTTCTAGAACTGGGCCAATGAGCATGACTCACAGTGGCAGTGAACACAGCTCTGCCACATTAAAAGGCCAAGAGAGCAGAACCAGCATACAAGGCTACTGACACCACACTGTTTATGATTTTAAAATGCTGCTTGTCAGAAAAAGATTTCAGATACACAACAGGACCAATTCAAACATAAAAGACCTCTAAATGAGACACACTATGTTTCAAAACGGTACACAGACTTGGGAGAGGAAAGAAAAAGTATAGATAAAACGAAGTCTTTAAAGAAACAGTGAAAGTAATATAGTAGAGTCCTAGATTAAAGAGCAAAGGAAAGAAGCCCTGTTAGGAATATACACAGTCTGGATAATGGATATTGTGTTTTCTTTGAACTTTTTGACTTCAGAGAGACATTTGATTCTGGGGGCTGCTAAGTTAAACCATCATAAAATTATCTTGATTTCAATATTTGGATCTAAGGATATGTTGCTTTGGAAAAGAGATTCTGCTTTTGTTTCTGCTGAAATCAACTGATAAACTTTTCCAGTACAATGCAAAACAGATCTTCAAATTTTCTGCTTCATGGAAAAGCCTGCCCAATACTGTGGGCTCGTAGGCTGAATATGGACTCCCCAATGTTACAGAAGAACTTTGGATGACTGTCCAGGCAGCAAGACGTCTTTGTCAATTCTGGAGTTTTGGAGGTTGCTTACAATGTACTTCCTGTTTACTTAGGTAATATTAAATCCTTTTGGCATCTTTGAAGAGTTGAAAACAGAAAGTTAAAGCTTTCCTTAGTTATGATAAAAGATAAATTAGATATGAAACTTTAGAATCACAAAGATAAAATAGATGATAGTATATTTTCTTTTATTTTGCCTGATACAAATAGACTAAATATTGTAACTATAATTTTTATTTGAACCTGTTTTGTATATGTAAGTTTCCTATGTTAAAGTTAAAACCTTCCTTTTTATTTATACAGAGATGATGAGGGATTCCTCTCTGTATGCTATGAATATATTTTATTACCATTGATTAATAAAGGAGTTGCTTCAGCCTGTATCAGGTCAGAATATAGCCAGGCTGCAGAAGATAATAGAGTAGAAGAAGTTGAGGAGATGCCATGTAACTACTGAAGCAGAAAGACACCTCCCACCAGAACCTTACTGGTAGGCTACAGTAAGTAGTAATGGTAGGCTGTTGCCACAGCCTCGTAGAAACACACAGATTAATAGAAATGGGTTAATTTCAGATGTAAGGATTGGTTAATAAGGAGCCTGACTAATAGGCCAAACAATGTTGCAATTAATATAGTTTCTGTGTGTTCATTCAGGATGGGCAGCCAGGGAACAAATGAGCAGGGTCCAACAATAGTTTAAAAATATTTTTTATATATTTTTTTATATTATAGTATAATTACATCATTTTACCTTCCCTTTCCTTCCTCCAAATGAACTACTTATCATTCTCCCTTTACAAATGAAGTACTTATCATTGTCCCTTTACGATTTCACGCTCTCTTTATTCATTAATTGTTTTATAGACAAATCTGTGTATATAAATACCTAGTAATGACTTTATGATTTAAATTTTACATAAAACTGTTGCTTTTTTATTTTTTATTTTTGAAGAACTTGGTAGTGGATTTCAATTGCTTTTCACTCAATTTATCTTGATT
This sequence comes from Bramus lutescens, assembly GCA_001685075.1. Classification (NCBI taxonomy): domain Eukaryota; kingdom Metazoa; phylum Chordata; class Mammalia; order Rodentia; family Cricetidae; genus Bramus; species Bramus lutescens. Next base: position 163,561 of record LOEQ01006440.1, on the reverse strand, counting down.
TTAACTTGAATGTATTTAAATATTTTTTCTTTAATTTCTTCCTGAAATTTTTTTAAAAGCATAGCATTAAAAGAAGATGCAGTGAAAGAGAAATTATTAATTGCATTTTATGAATGTTATCTTAATGCTCATTGCTCACCTCAGTGTACAGCTTTGCTAAGACTTGATTTATAGAAGAAAACAAATAGAACAGAAGTGAGAGTTGCTTTACTGAAGAACAGAGAGATGATACATAACCCATCTAACACAGTTCATCAGGTTAAGGCAAAGAAGTCCTCAGAACAAAAGTCTCAGATAAATGATCCCCTTATCTAACCAGACTTCCACCCCACCTATTCATGTCCACATCTAGAAAGAGGTAGATAGGTAAATGCTCAAAAGGAACTAGATGGACAAAGTTCAACTCTCACCTCAATTTTCCTTTTGTGTATTAACATTTTATCATGAGGCTGCATTACAGTTGTCTGGTATTTAGAAAGTAGAAGTATATAACTATGAAGTTCAGTCTTTCTTTTACTAGGTGGAACACTACATTTCAGCTTTCCTCTAATAATATATTGCTATTAGTTGACACGGTTGTAAGTTATTATTAAACTCTTTAGGATCTGATAAAGATACAGGGTCTTGATTTTAAAAACAACCCTGGGAAATGTTGAGTAGAATGTTCCTTAGTTTACATTCTAAAACAAAGACAGAGCACAGGGTTTAAGTTAAAACATGTGGATCATGTTGATAGACCATGACATATATCCATTTAACTCTAGAGTAGATGCTTAAATTCCAGTCACCTACATTACTTTGTCCTGATGAAAACTTTATAATGTGTTATTGAGCAAAAAAATATTACCAACTAATACTTTCTGTGCAGCTGAACTGAGAGACAAAAATTGCTTAAATTTGTCTTCAGTGTGAAATGGTTTCATTTTGCTTTTGATTGTGATTGATAATTTTGCTGAATATAGTAGTCTGGGCTGGCATCTCAGAGATTGTAGAACATCCACCCAGAAGCATCTGGCTTTCTGCATCTCAATTAAGATATCAGCTGGTATTCTAATAGGTATGCCTTTGTATGTAACTTGGTATTTTTTATGAAGCTTTTAATATTCTTTCTTTGTTCTATACATTTAGTGTTTGACTAGTATGTGTCATGAAGAGTTTCTTTCCTGGTATTGTTATTTGCCTCATCCTTTTATAGGTATCACATTCTTTAGATTGAGGGAATTTTCTCTTATACATTTACTAAAAATATTTTCCAAGCTTTTGACCTGGATTTCTTCTTTTTCTTCCATGCTTGTTATTATTAGGTTTGTTCTTTTTATAGTGTCCCAGATTTCCTGGGTGTTTAGTGCCTAAATTTATTTTTCAGATTAAATATAGATTTAATATTTTCTTTGATTGAACTATTCTCTTCTACCTTGTTTTCAAGACTTTGGTTCAATGTCCACACCCACGTGGTGATTGTAGCTACAGGTCCATGAGAACCAATGATTTCTTCTGGTTACCATAGGCTCCACATATATGTGGTACATATATACATAGGTAAAACACCTACACACATAAAGTATAATAAAAACTTGAAAACATAGACCAACAACAATAATGATGTGAAAACTTAAGGTGTTCAAGAGAGCTACAATGGAGCTAGTAACAAACCTCTATATCTCAGCACCCTCATAAACCTAGAGAAGTTTCTAGAGGATAATATTGTTAGATATTGAAGAAAGAAGAGAGGTATAGAGTTATTGGGAAGCTTTAACCACAAAGATATTCAAAATGAAAGAGCAAAATCAATTCATTGGGTTTGTGTGAATATTTAATATTTTCAATACCCAAGATATTGTGGAAACACAGAAAAAAACTTTACACAGGAAACCCAAGTCATATGTGGGTTTTTCCACCACAGATAATATGACACATGGCATTTTTAAGACTTAGTCTGATAAGACTCACAAGGAAATAAATTTTTATAGATGCCTTAGTAGGGGGAAAAACACAGAAATCATAAGTACAAGTTGTAGATGGAAGCTTCTGTCCCTCCCAGTCCAACAGCTCTTTGGTTCCATAGTGGGTCACTTCCAAAGAAACACACAGAGGCTTATATTAATTATAAACTGTTTGGCCTATTAGCTTAGGCTTACTATTAACTAGCTCTCACAACTTAAATTAACCCATAATTCTGGTCTTTGTTTAGCCACATGGCTTGATACCTTTTTTCAATGAGATCTTCTGATCTTGATTCTTCTGTATCTGGCTTGTGACTGCATCACTGCCTTTCCTCCTTCTAGAATTCTCCTAGTCTGGTTGCCTCACCTATATTTGCTACCTGGCTACTGACAAATTAACATTTCATTAAACCAATATAAGTGACAAATCTTTACAGTGTATAAAGGCATTATCCCACAGCAGTTCTCGTTTTTTTCTTTTCAAAATAAGACCCCGAAACTAATCTCCATGGTTTAGCCTTTTTTTTCTGACCATTTTCCATAGAAACTTGTAACCAACACTCTAAACAAAGACAAACATCCATAATCCATGTTTTGGAAATGTGGGTGTAGCTTTCTAGGTTACTTACCACTGACTGGGAGCTCTATTAATCTTATGGGAAACCAAAGAAAATTTAGGATCATGGTCAAGTCATGACTGGAGTATTCTATGAGGCTGAATCATCTCAGCTAGTAGCCTTGAAGCTGTTTCAAATGAAAAACTCAGAAGAAATGGAAACAGAGGTTCTCTGAAACACTGGTTCATTTGGGCTATCATTCCTATTGAAGATTTTTCAGGGTGGCTTCCTTGACCAAACCTTATTTTCTTAATGAAGAATGAATCTACAGCCTATCATTTCCTGTAGTAACAAAAGTAAAACCTTTTCTCCAAAGTCACATATCATTTGACATAAACTTTAAAGTCAAGGCATTTTCAAAATATATAGGTTGGATTCATCCAGCAGCATTTATAATCAAATAAATGTCTTAGCAGCTGTTCCCCCTTCTGTAGCAGTAACATACAGTATCCAGACTCTCTGTGTATTTTCCTTATTTATGTGAGGGTTTTTTTCTTACTCTATTTTATTTTTATTTTTAACTTTTGGGTTTTTTTTAAGACATGGCTTCTCTGTGTATCTTTGACTGACCTGGAATTCACTCTGTAGACTAGGCTGGCCTTGAGCTCACAGAGAGCTGCCTGCCTCTCTGCCTCTCAATTGATGGGATTAAAGACATGCACCACCAGGCCTACCTACTCTATTTCTTTTTTTACGGATATATTCTCTATTCTTTTCCTTTTCTCTCCTAAGCCTATTGTATTTTTTAAACACACTGTAAATTTCTTAGAGTTATTTTTGTAAATCTGAATCTGTCTTTACTGTATATCTCTATCTTTTTCTGACCACATGAGTCTTTAATGTGTTAAACAATATGGCTAGGATTAAATTTGGCATTTTGGTGGCTGGCTCCACCCATTCCTTGGCTTTCTGAGAGTCTGGCTTCCTGGTGGTAGTATTAGTGGGAGCCACATTTATCGCCACAACTTTATGGAGTTTCTGGGTCCATGCTACGATGAACAAGCCTGAAGGTGGCTGCTTATAACTACCATTTAATTGCTTGGCAGTAAGCCTCTTAAAAGAGCTGTGAGGTTTTTTCCCCTAATGTTGAGTCAGGAAGCCTTTTTTAAAGGAGTTGCACCTCTGCTCACCTCTAGCAAACAGAGCCTACTGGAGTAAAGACAGTTACCAAAAATCTGTTTTTGAATCTGTTCTTATCCGTATAGAATCTTTTTTTAAAGCTTTCTCAGGCTTTATGTATAAATGCTTACCAAACGTTTGGATCCGTTTGTAAAAGGATGTTTCAGTCTTGCCTGGTCCCGCAGTCATTCAGCCCAAAGAAATACATACAGACTTATATTAATTATAAACTGTTTGACCTATAGGCTCAAGTTTATCATTAACTAGCTGTCACAACTTAAATTAACCCAAAATTCTGATCTATGTTTAGCCACATGTCTTGATAAGTTTTCTCAGGGAGGCATTCTCATCTTGCCTCATCTGTATCTGGTATGCGACTGTGTCTCTGCCTTTCCTCTTCCCAGAATTCTCCTAGTCTGGTTGCCCCAGCTACACTTTCTGCTTGGCTACTGGTCAATCAGCATGTTATTAAGCCATTATGAGCAACAAATCTTCACAGTTTACAAAAACATTATTAACTGACAGCAACAAGAGGAAAACTGCTGGAAAATATGTGTGACTTGAGCAAAGTATTTTTATCCAGCAGATTCTACCAGAGACTACAAATACTCAATTTTTACTAATCAAAAACACCCAGAATGCATACACGTGCACACACACACACACACACACACACACGTCTATAACCACTGCTATTGAACATTATTTTGAAAGACTATCAGAGATACAAATAACATGAGCTGTAATTTACAGAAAAGGAGGAATGCTATGGCTATAGCTGCTCTCCACAAAGTAAAATAATAGATTATTGGGTCTCTCAAAGCCCATTTTAGCTATGTTATTTTGATGTGGGAGTCCCCTCTGAATGCTGTGATTACCATTTTTGCTTTTATTTATGAGGTTCTTAAAATAAAATAATTTTAAACACTTGGAATGAATTACTTTAGCAACAGAAAATCATCTCTTAGTTCTAGAAGCTAAAAAGTCAAACATGAAAGTGCTAGTAGATTGGTTATATGAAGGGGTACAGTATTCTGATTATAGACAGCAGCCTTCTCACTAAGTTGTCCTGCCATTGGATTTCCTAAAGGCAAGCTTAAGAGGTGCAGGGAGTGCTAATGAGCAAGAGAGGGGAGAGATGAAGATATCCTTCCTGTGCATTTTTATAAAGAAGTTACTTCCATGTGAAAGTACTATTTTTTGAAAGTCATTTAAACTTCATTACCTCCAGAAAGTTTCCTTCAAATACTATAGTAGTTCAAATTAGGACAATTTGTAAATTGGGAGGTGGGATTATTCAGTACATAGTGGCATTAATTATCATTTGGGTGGAGTAATGGTTTGATTTGTCCCCATAAAATGATAATGATGAATTCTTATGATGTGATTAATAAAGGTGGGATTATCATGGAGCTGAATAGGTCCCTAATCTAGCATGACTAGATACCTGCCAGAGAAAAAGAGAAGTTAAAAAGGAAAAACAATTTGTGACAATGGAGATGACTTGGGACTGATGTATCAACAAGATAAGGAACACCACACATTTCTGGCAAGCAATTGAAATTAGAAGCAAAGGAATTTTCTCTAAACTTCCCTGGATTCTTGGCCATGCTGACACCTGAGTTTGGACTGACAGCTTCCAGAATCTGTGATGATATATTTCTGCTGTCTTAAGCCACTCAGTTTTGTGGTATATTTTCACAGTCTCTCCAGGAAATCAATTCATTCAGTGTCTGCTCTACCAGCTTGGCTCTAGCAATGATAAATTGGAGAAGAATCTTCAAAGGCCTTGTAAGATGAATCAGCTTGAGTAAGAAACAAATCATGATTTTTATTATTGGTGTTGTTACTTCTGAAAACAAGGTCTCACTATGTGAACCCGGCTGGCCATAACCTCATAATCCTAACATTATTTTAAAATAATAAAATATTACTATTTTTTACTGCAAATAATACCCTATCCTGAATACCATAATTTTAAATTTAACTCTGCTACTTTAAAAAAAATCTATCTAAAATGCATGACTAGAACCAAACTGATAGAAGGGTCAACAGATAGTGGACATATTGGTATAAAGAGTTGATAAGAACAGCAGTACAGTAATCAGCTATGCTTCAGACTAACACTTAAGCAAAATACTTAGTTATTCCTAAATTCTGTTGCATTTTCCCAACAGTTGGTAAAGCATAGTCTCAGAAAACCATTTAGTTAATGTTATAGAGTTATTATTTTTAGTTGCTTTAATATTACTCATACCATAACATTTATTATGCAAATAAACAGTGATTTTATTGGTTAAAATTAATTTGTAGCATTAAGGATTCATCTATAAGCTGGGAGATTTTTGTTAGTGATGTTTATACTGTTTCACTTTACCACTTCCATAAAAATAATCTGCTTTTTGAAGGCCATTATGTCTTTCTCGCACACTGTACGAGAAAAAGCATCAATTGAAAAGCATCAATTCAGCTTAATCAGTTATAACCAATAAATATTTTCTCATCTCTCACTATGATCTAAAGATACAACAAGAAGCAATTATCCTAAAAATTCTGGGTCAATTACATGACATCTACACTAACAACACAAAATATTGCTTGTTTTACTAGAAATTATGACAGCAGTAAACATAGTAATCGATCAATTCAACATTTTCCCCAGGGTACAACATGTCTGCAGTCCATGCCTCCTGTGGATTATCACATTCCAAACCAATATCTTCTTCATTTGGAACATTTCTATGCTGTCATCAGATAAGACATACATAATATATTATTCCTGCTGGGGTTTTAGTTTTCATAATTGGGGCATGCTGCAATTCCCTAAGATATTTAGATGAAATATGATTTTAAGAAATATGTATTTAGGTATGTAAAAAGCCTGACATAAGAATATTAGGGTTGCACATTGAGTTTCACAAACCATTCCTCAACATTTACATGTGCATTTAAGTTCTCAAATTACTTCTCTAACTTCCCAATATTTTCTTTTCAGGATAAAAGATACATTTATTTTTCTTGAGTTCATAATAATATTCAAGAGTAAACTGTACAAACATGAGCTTTTATGCAGGATAGAAACAAAAATAATGAGAGCATATCCTTTTATAAATAAAGAAGCTGATTTTACAATACGATATTCAGAGGGAACATACTTCAGATAATGTCAAGTTTTTGACAGTATTTGATTGTTTCATTATATTTCTGAATATAATTTTGAAGCATAGCCTGAATTTTTACCATTAACTACCTTGTCTTGCTTTGTGTAGAAAATTATTAGTTCCTGTATGACTATCCAATGCTATCTCCAATTCTGGCAATATATTGGATAGTTTTATGGGTTTATATTTTGGTTCTGTGTTAATGACATGGATTTTTATTCACGTTTGATATCAATGCATTTATAGGCAAAGGATAAATACAGGAGCAATCTTACTTTGCATGAGCCAGAATTTTACATGAAATATATAAAGACGGTGTTTTCAAACTTTGCTAATGCTATATTCTTGACAAAAATGACTAAGTACAGAACAACCAGACAGGAGGCACCAAGAATCAATATAATAGTTTGACAGAAATGAAAAAGATAATAGCACTGGATACATAAAAATGTGAAACTGCCTTGAGATTCTCTAAGTGATTGCTATTATTAAAAATCAATCACCTATTTCCATCCATTTGCATGAAAAATTCAAGATGTCATTTTTTTTTACTGCTGAGTAGTACTCTAATGCATATAT
>LOEQ01006440.1:141229-154868 GCA_001685075.1 Bramus lutescens | reverse complement strand
TCCCACAGGGCAGGGAACCCTGACTGCTCTTTGGACTGAAAATGGAGGGGGTGGGGGAGGGAATTGGGAGGTGGCAGGAGGTGGATATTTTTAATAATAATAAAAAAGTTGAAAAAATCAATCACATATAAATTCAAGTTATAGTAATAAGAAATAGGAGAATCATAGTAATCTAAAAAGCTTGACAATATTTCATATTTTTCTCTCTTTGATCAGCATGCTTTTAAAACAATGCATATTAAATCTAATGTACTAATATATGAATTAAATATTTAAATGATATTATAATCATTTCTCTGGTGAAAAATCACGACTAATATCATTAGGGCTCATAAGGCAAACAGGATCCACAGTCTTCTTCACAGAATATTCTCATTCCTTCTCTGAGTTCAATGTGTTTATTTCTACAATTTTGACTAATGCCTGAGGGAAACAATTTAGATGAAGGAACATTTAATTTTGTCTCATAGTTTCAAAGGTTTACCATAGGGTTGCCTTTCTTATTTCTGAGCTGTAGTAAGGCAAAGCGTCATGCAGAACTGCATAGAAGAATTTCTCATTTGAGTTACCAGTAAGCAGGTAAGGGTAGCAAGGGACCAAGTGCACATTGCCACCCAATAGTCTCACCTCCCAATATTGTTATCATATTATAAATCTGAGAATGGATTCGTTTAGTGATGTTTTGTTTGTAATCTGAAAAATAAAGCTTGCCTGAAGATCAGAATGTAGAGTTAAGTCACTAGTGAGTAATAGAGATCAGGCAGTGGTGCCACACACCTTTATCCCAGTACTTGGAAGTCACATGCCTTTAATCCCCGTAGGAGAGAGGTGGAGACAGAAAGGCTATTGTTGTGAAAGCCCACTTGTTCTAAGCTGCTCAGCCCTGAAATAACCATACAGAAACTCAGTTATTTGCAATATTGTTTGGCCAATAGCTTAAGCACATTTCTGGCTAACTCATATCTCAAATGAACACATCCCCATTAATCTATGTGTTGCCACAAAGCTTTGAGTTACCAGGGAAGTTCCAGTGTCTGTCTCTGGCTGGGCTACATGTCTTCTCAACTTCACTTTCTTTCCCCCAGCATTCAGCATAGATTCCCTCCCTCTGCTTACCTTTATTCTGCCCTGCATAAGCCCAAAACCTTCCTTTATTAACCAGCGGTATTCACAGCATACAGAGTGGAATCCAACCCACATCAGAATGTAAGACTAGAGTTGACAGGAGCTCTGATGTAATCTGAGGCAACAGTCTGAAACTATCAGTCTGAGGAGCATTCTGAGCTGTCAGTCTGAGCAAGTAATCTGAGCAACAGTCTGAAAATGCAATCAGTCTGAGGACAGGATCATCCATTTGGTCTGAGCACCAGTAGAGATAAGAACTCTAGTGGATGCCTGGAAGTGGGGTGGTGCACGTGGCTCAGAGGCACAGGCGACTCTGCCATGCTGGGTGGGTGAGGCAAGCAGACACTTCCGTATTTTCCATAGAAATGAGGCAGCTTAAGTTTTTAAAAAGTGCTTAGCATTTTAAGAAGTGCTCCAGGACAGTAGAGAATTACAGATACACAGTAGGACAAATTCAGATATAAAAGACCTCTAAATGGGTCACAGTGTTGGATAAATGTATGTTGGTTTGGGAGAGAAAAGAAAAGAATATACAGAGTTATAAAAAGAAGTAAATGATTTTTAAAAATAAAACAAAGTCTTTAAAAAGACAGAGTACAGACAGTCATAGATAAAAGGAGTAGAAAAAAGAACAAGCTGTGTAAAGATGGACTATACAAAGAGAGTCCGATTATGTATACTATGTATTTCCCTTGAATGTTTTGACTGCAGAGACATTTGATTCTAGGGACTGCTAAACTAAGCCAACATATATACATCAAGGTACACAACCAAAGAGATTAGATCCCCAAAAGCCAGTACAAGCAGTAAGGATAAATCCTGGTGCCACTGCCAGTGGCCCCCAGTCTGCCCTAGTCATGCAACTGTCAACCACATTTAGAGGGACTGGTTTGGTTCTATGCTTCTTCCTTCCCAGTCTGGCTGGAGTTGGTGAGTTCCTATTAGGTCAGGTAGACTGTTTCAGTGGGTGAACCCATCATGGTCTTGACCTCTTTGCAATATTCTCATGCCTTCCACTCTTCAACTGGACTTTGGTAGCTCAGTTCAGTGCTCCAATGCAGGTCTCTGCCTGTTTCCATCAGTTGCTGGATGAAGGTTCCATAGTGATATTTAAGATAATTATCAGTCTGATTACAGGGCAAGTCAAGATTGGGCCCCCTCTTCTCTATTGCTTAGGGTCTTAGCAATTTTTGGATTTCTGAAAATTTCTCTAGACCCTGGTTTCTGCTAACCCAATAATGACTCCCTCAATCAAGATATCTCTTTTCTTGCTCTCATCTCTGTTCTTCCTCCATCTCGACTATCCCATTTCCTCAAGTTCTCCTCCCCTTCTTCCCTTCCTTTTATCCTCCACCCCCATGCTCCCAATTTTGTCAGGTGATCTTGAAGGTTTCAAATTTTCATGTGGGACTATATATGTTTTTCCTTTGGTTCAACTTATTATGTAGCTTCTCTAGGATCATGAATTATTAGCTCAGTATCTTTTGTTCATAGTTGGTATCCATTTATGAGTGAGTACATACCATATTCATCTTTTAGGGGTCTTGGTTACCTCACTCAGGATAGTGTTTTTTGATTCCATACATTTGCATGCAAAATTCAAGATGTCATTGTTTTATTTTTTCCACTGAGTAGTGCTCTACTGTGTAAATATGCAACACTTTCTTTATCCACTCTTTGGTTTAGGGACATCTAGTTTGCTTACAGGTTCTGGCTATTACAAATAATGCTGTTATGAACATAGTTGGACAAATGCTTTTGTAGTATGATTGAGTATCTTTTGGGTATATTCCAAAGAGTGGTATTGCTGGTTCCTGAGGTAGGGTGATTCCCAATTTTCTGAGAAACTGCCATACTGACTTCCATAGTGTTTACACAAGTTTGCATTCCCACCAACAATGGATGAGTGTTCCCCTTACTCCATATCCTTTCCAGCATAAGCTATCATTATTGTTTTTGATCTAAGCCATTCTGAGAGGTGTAAGATGGCATCTCAGAGTTGTTTTGATTTGCATTTCCCATATAGCTAAGAAAGTTGAACATTTCCTTAAATATCTTTTGGCTATTTGAGATTCTTCTGTTTGGAAATCTCTGTTTATTTCCATACCCCAAATTTAATTTATTTAGAATTTTAACGTCTAATTTCTTGAGTTCTTTACATATTTTAAAGATCAGTTCCTCTGTCTGATGTGGGGTTGGTGAAGATATTTTCCCATTCAGAAGGCTGCCTTTTTATGTTATTGAGTGTGTCCTTTGCTTTACAGAAGTTTCTCAGTTTTAGGAAGTCCCATTTATCTATTGGTGCTCTCAGTGTCTGTGCTACTGTGGTTATATTTAGGAAGTGGTCTCCTGTGCCCATGCACTGAAGACTACTTCCTACTTTCTCTTCTTTCAGGTTCAGTGTAGTTGGATTTATATTGAGGTCTTTAATCCATTTGGACTTGAGTTTTGTACATGGCAATAGATATGGATCTATTTTCATTCTTATACATGTTACATCCAATTCTGCCAGCATCATTTGTTGAAGATGCTTTCTTTTTTTCATTGTAGAATTTTAGCTTCTTTGTAAAAACTTAGGTGTTCTTAGGTGTGTGGATTAATATCTTCAATTCAATTCTATTGGTCAACATCTATGTTTTTATGCCAATGTTTTCATTACTGTAGCTTTGTAATAAAGCTTGATGTCAGGGATGGTGATGCCTCCAGAAGTTCCTTTTTTGTACAGGATTGTTTTGGCTATCCTAGATTTTTTTTCCATGTGAAGTTGATTATTATACTTTCAAAATCTGTAAAGAATTTTGTTGAGATTTTGATGGGTATTACATTAAATGTATAGATTGTTTGTGTAGCATTGCCATTTTACTATGTTGATTCTACCTATCCAAGTGCATGGGAGATCTAATCAATTTATATAAAATTTTAGATAAAAAAGATATAGGTAAAGACCTGGCCTCTTTAGCCTGAGAACTTGAGTTTGAAACCCAGGCACCAAGGTAATCCTTGGCGCATTAACACATTCCTGGAGACCCAGGACCCAGAAGGCAAGATAGGAGGTAGAGACAGGATCTTATATACTGGTTATTCAGACATGCAACTTGAAAAACAAGTACGGATCCTCTCTTAGACATGTTAGAAGCTGAAGATCAATATAGAGATGGCCTTATTGGCTTTAACCTGAATGATGTGGCACACATGCACCCTTACTCAAAAGCAACACACACACACTACATGTCCATACATAAACAATTATACACAAAAAGTAAGAAAGAAAATAGATAAGTGTTCCATTTCCTTTCTGTTGCATGATTAACAATGTGGGGAGAAAAGATGTTGTGGGAGGCTGCTTGTTTTTCCCATCCACCCAGAACTGAAATAATCACACAGACACTATGTTATTTAAATCTCTGCTTGTCCCATTAGCTCTAGCTTCTTATTGGTTTGGTTAACTCTTACATCTCAGTTTAACCCATCTCCATTAATCTGTGCATCCCAGCATAGTTGTGGCCTACCAGCAAAGTTTCTATGTGTTTGACTCTGGTGGTTGTTCCATGGCTACTTTCTGATTCTGCCTCCTTTCTCACTGCATTCAGTTTAGTTTCCTGCCTCCCTGAGTTCTGCCCTGCTATAGGTCCAAAGCAGTCTTTTAATAATGGTATTCACAGCATATGGAGGGGAATCCCACATCAGAAAGAGGTTGATAGACTTACAGGTTATGGTCCTGCATGGAGCAAAGTCAAAGCAGGGACTCAAGGGAAGAACATGGAGATAAGAACTAAAGCAGAAGTCCTGGAGGAACATTGCTTACTTTCTGACTTCCTCTGGATTTCTCAGTCATCTCCATCTGTCTGCTCATAGCACAGCCTACAGGAGCCTGAGGCAGTTCACATCAGTTTGCAATCAAAAATATTTCACCACATATTTACCTAGAGGCCAATCAAATTGTGGTAAATACTCAATAAAGATTATTTCTTCCCATGTGTTACAAGTTGACAACTGAAGGTAACTATGACAATAAGGAAAATTCTGACTCATGGTCAACAGTTTTAAAAGAGTAGATCATCACATAATTTTAGGAACAATGAAATACAAATGATCTCAGAGCATATTAAAAGACAGTGACCTCCAATTTATCTCATAAAGCAATTACTTTAATTTTATAATGATAATAAAGATAAATAAGAATAAAATCACAGGTGAGCAACATGGGATTGTTCACTGATGGCCCCTTTTTTTGTACTAATCATTCATTTCTCAAGTAAAATAGTCATTCATAAACTTTCCTGGTAGAGCAGCAGTTAGTACACTAGGGAAGAACACAGAACAATACTAGGATTGATCATTGATGTTCACTGAGTATATTTCATATCTATTCACTCTTCTGAATGAGTAGACTGATATATTTCACCTAACACAGCTTTGTGTATAGATTTTTATTATCTCCATATGAAAAGTAAGAAAACATGTATAGCTTGGATTATTTTTATATGCGGTTAGTAAGAAGAGAGAGTGAGAGAGAAATAGATAGAAAGGAAAGGAGGGAGAGAGAAAGATCAAGCAAATGGTTGACTGAACTAATTTGATTTCTCTTCTGAAAAAGATTTGGGAGATTTTGACAAATATTTAAGATGAAATTAATTTCCCTGGCTTCCTGTTGATGGTGGTTTGAACAGAGAAAAGAAAAGGAGATTCTTGTTACATGATGTTTCTATCAGGATGCCTTCCAATTAGGATTGTGTTTGATTAGCAAAGCTGTAGAGTTAAGATTTATGAGATTGTACTGAAATATCACTTAAACTAATCATATAGAGAACTACTCACTATCGTACATGTGTCTAGATACAGAAGTAGACCCTTCTTTAATGATTTTGTTTCTTTTAAGAAAATGCTCTCGTCTTACAGGAAAAGGGACTGAAAGGAAAACCTTGTTTACCTAGGCCCTCAATCTTTAAATTAGGTGTCTTGATCATACCTTGGAATTTATTTGAAAAGCCAATAATGGATCAGATCTTGCACTTGTGGGTTTTCTTGAAAAGTTTTATGCTCTATGATAACATCAGGCAAATGGGATTGGATCCTATGCATTAAAGAACTGCTAAGACACGACTATGTTTCTCTTGTTTACTTTGAATATTTTTCTCTTTTCAGCCCAGTTAATAATTTGCTATAGGAATATCAATTCATCAGAAAACACCATTCTACTAAGATTCTAGACAGAACTTACTTCTCTCTGTCTTCTTAAAGGTAATGCCTACATTTAGCAACATTGATCACTGCAAAAATGAATGTTTGAAGTGAAAGCAATCTTGTATGACTAGTATTTAAGTTCAATAAAAATCAATTCACCAATATGCATTAAAGTACATGTATCTTATTTATTCAGTTTTCTAAAGATTTATAAAATTCTTTTTCAAAATTCCCCAAACAAATAATTAATATTCATATAATACTTTTTTAATCTATAAAATACCTTACATATAAACTATCCCACTGGTGGAATTAAAATTAATGACATTTCTGTGAGGTTGATTATGATATTTATCAATTATTACATGACTTTTCTTTTTTCTATGCAGAAGTTTATCTGTACCATGATGTTTTAAATATTTCAAAATTCAAAATATTTAATAATGTTTATAGAAAACAAAAGTTTTTATTTTGAATATCTGTGAAGATGATTGCTATTTTATTTAAATACATTAATAAACTAGAAAATATCAACAAAGAAAACCATAATTTTATCCCTATTGTAATTTAAATAAATAGTTTTTAAAGCAGTTTTGAATGATACAGGGAATTAAACTGTAATAGAAATTTCGTCCTTGTCTTTGTTAAATTTATGAACTCTTTACCTAGAGGACTTTCCATGTTTGTATTACTTCAACAGAAATAACTGAAAATTGTAAATGATGAATTGCTTTATTCCCAGGGAAAGAAGAAAGAAATTGAAAGAGTGTTCTCATGGTTGAGACTCTCAGCCTTTACCCTACTTGGTATTAAAAAGTATATGAATTTGCCATATAATTAGTATAATTATAGGCTGCCTTGAATATATATTTGCTTACATATAGCCTTAATTAACTACAATAACAAATAAATAACAACACAATTAGAGTGAAAGGAAACTATATTACATAAGTCAATGAAGGATGCAGAAGTGAAATAGAGATTAGATTATAGTAAGTCCCCTTGCCTTACATCTCAATTGGAAGCCCATATGGTAGTGTCTGATTTTTTGGGATAATATATTTTTCTGGGATATGGAATCTCTAATGCTCTGCCTATTCCTGGGTTAGATATTGAAATCTTACTATAGACTATTGCTGTGGCATTTACTTTATAAATGAGGAGAAGTAAATTTATGGGATCACAGAAGACAGCTATTATATGAGGTAATGTTTAGAGTATTGAACATTTCATAACCAAATCAAATGTAAGTTATATGGAGCATTATCTAGAGAAATTTCAAGCTGTTGACAAAGGGACAGAAAAGCTAATCAGCTGAGAGCAAATTGAGGAAGAAAACAATCAGCCAGCCACAGATGAGGAAACATCCTTACATGTAAATTCTTCCTAACCTCTACCCCCTATTCAGTATCCTTTCCATAAGTTAGGAGTCAACATTTTTATTATCATTTGTGCAATTGAGGTATCTGGTTCCATAGTATCCAACTGGTACTTCTGAAACCTTTTCTTTCCTCAGTCTTATTTAGGCATGCTCTGGCCCCCAATTCACTAAATTAACACTGAAAAGTTGGTCTGAAGAAGGAGTAACTGCTTCATTTTTGGTAGACACATAGAAATATTTATGAATATCTGAACTTCAAGGAAAATAAGATATTTTAAGTTTACATACAGGAACATGAAACTACTCGTGTATGAATCTGAGATGTGCACACTGTAGAGGAATAGGACCCACCATTAATGATAACTTTCTCTAGGACAAATTAGGACTTTGTGGTTGTACTGTTTAATGTTACTTAATTTAGTTAGTTGCAGCACAATATTCTAACTTAAACACCCTATAATTTTAGTTTATCAGCATCAACCATACAGTGTAAAAGATATCAGAAAGGAAGACAGAGAAGAAAGTAGTGGGAGGAGACAGGATCAAAACAATGAAGAAGGAATATGCATACCACATGTGTATCTCAATGCAGAGGCAACAATAAAATTTAAAAATTTGGTCCATGAACCCCTTGCAATCTGATTATTTTAATTAATCTATATTGTGATTAGTAGAGTGATGTTTTAAAAATATTTGTTAAATATACAAAACTGTCTTTTTCATTTTACATGTGAAATCCAGTTTCCACTACCCTCCTCCCACTCTTTCCACCTTCCCACATCCCATCCCCTATCCCACTCCTCCTATCAGGAAAGCCTAGTACATTGCTTTGAGGCAGGACCAAAGAGTGGCCTTATCTTTGATTCCTGGGGAACTCCGTTCTTGTTGTTTATACCTTTGAAATAGTTTTCCTTTAGCTTTGACTGTAGACTTATTGCCCCGTCCATCAAAATCTCTACTTAGTCACTGGTATCATTCATATCACTCAAAAGCATACATTTCCCATTTGTTTGTTTCTTGATATGATGAGTCAAGAACAACTAGCAAGGAAGAATCTTTCAGTTGAATAAGATCATTGCATGGATGAAAATTCTTCTTTTTCAGGATCCATGATTTGCTAATTGAATCAAAATAACACACTCACTCACACACACACAGAGAGAGAGAGAGAGAGAGAGAGAGAGACTGAGATGTTGTACCTGTACCTGGTCTCTGTGTTGGGCCAATGAGAAAGACATGTAATGACTTAGTCATGAAGTCAACAAATATACTCTGTTTTAAGATAATTAGTTTTTACTTCTCTCTTTTCTTAATTACCTCTGTAAGTCCATCTTCAATTGATCATTTTATTACGTTGTTATTATAACTCATTTTCTATTATACTTTATGTGGTAAAACCAGTGATATGGCTAGGAATTATTCTTTTGTGAAGATATGTATTTCTGCTTCATTATGCTGCTATGAAAATATTTTTAAGTATAGAATTGATGAGGTTATTTTGTGGAAATATTTTTGAAAGGAAAATCTGTATTGATGTTAAATGTTTCTGACAAAAGTTATCATTTCACTCGCCATAATACAGGAAGGACATTGTAACCATTATGTCACCAACTGCTAGTTTTGCTGCAGCATTTTATATTGCTTTATAAAGTCACACATATAGAATCAGCATTTTCTGCACATTGTCAAATTATGGAACTCTTTGTTAATAGCCATCTACTGCACAAAAACTTCTCTGAGTGAGAGTTTAGTGAGTCATCAATTTATATATATTATTACAATATATAAATATAACAATATAACATTAGGAGTCATTTTATTGATATGTTCTTTTAGCAGAAAAGTAGTTTTAGGTTTTTACCTAGGTCCATTATTTATCTAGTCTTAGATTCATGGCCAATTTAGCAGTATTAGGTATGGTTTTCACCTAAAGGAGTGGACCTTAAAGGCAATCATAAATTGGTTGATTATTCCCACAATATTTGTGCCTCAATTGCACCAGCAAATCTTATGGGCAAGTTGCTGTCATAGATTGCTAGGCTTGGTGTGTGATACTGATGAATACTTTTTTCTTGGTAGTATGAAAAGTACCTTTCAAAACCATTGAAGCATGATTACAAAAACTCAGAGTCAGAAATTGGGGTTCAATCTGAAGATCCAAAAGCAAAACAGCCAGCCACTGGCTCTTACCTCAACCTCAGTCTGAAATGGTGATCCAGCATGTCTTAGGCTGTTTTCTCCCATTTTATAAACCTCTCTAGGGCTGGAATTAAAGACATGCACTAACATAATTAAAGGCATGCGTTGCCCAGTTTCTATGGCAACTAGTGTGTCTACTGGGATTAAAGGTGTATGTCATTATGGCTACTTAGATTTAAGTTGTGTGTTACCATAATCTAGCCGGTAAGGATAAGCACTGGGACTGTTTTACTCTCAGATTTTCAGGTGGTTTTTATTTATTAAAATATTATTGAAGTGCCACTGCACAATAGGAATGCTATTCAGTATAAGTATTACTTCTAGTTTTTACCAGTTTGATTTCACTATGTTTGATAATGTAAATTAAGTGATGTCTTCATCAACAAGGTCTAACTATCAGGTTGTGAATAGCAACCAACAGCTTTGATAATAACCTGCAATGTTCGGGTCCTTGTGATTAACTCAATAAGACATAATCTATTCTAAGCAGTGAAGGTATTATTCGGTGGCATAAGATGTCTAGTTGGAGCATTGTCTCCTACATTATATTGTAACTCCATTTAAATTTCTTTTATGTATGTATATATTTTAGGTTACTTCCATGATAGTAGTTTTTCATATGAGTTTTCAGAAGGCCTTTCAGGTTAGTTGTCCTTCTTAACCTGCCTTCCCAACTACATTTGATTCTTCTAAACTTTCCCCTTTATCTTTTTTTAACTAAAATATTAAATTTATTGGAAAGAAAAATATCTCTACAGTAATGAGACTGAGGGATTTCTCATTTCTATCCCTAGATGCCAAAAAATGATTAGTTGCTTCAAAGGGTTAGTGTTAATAATTTTTTATTGTAGACAAAATTTTATTTTAAATATAAAATCACTTTTTAAACATGATTTTAAAGCACAACATTCATTAAAGTTACATTACAATTATCCTGTTTTCTTTACATTTTACATTATATAAGTTATTTCCCCCTCTTATAGAAGGTATATTTTTCTTGTACAGTATATCTTTTCTCATACCATATATCTTGATTACCATTTTCCTTCCCTCTTCTCCTCACCACCTCTCCTCCAATCTGAATTCACTCCCCTTCTGTCTCTCACTAGAAAATAACAACCTTCTAAATGATAACAATAAAACATTATAAAATATAAGATAAAACAAAAACCATGACATCAAAGTTGAACAAGGCAAACCAACAGACCAAACAAAAAGTCTTAAAATAAGGCACAGTAATCAGATTATCACTCATTTACACATTTAGGAGTCTTATAAAAATGGTAAACTAAAAGCTATAATATACACTCAAAGGACCAGGTGTTGATCCAGATGTTGACCCTAGAATCTGTGAGTTCATGTATGATTTTCTCAGTTGTTTTAGAAATTGTTATCCTGGTGTCCACCATCTTGTCTGATTCTTACAATCTTTCACCTCCTCTTCTGCAGGGTGACCTGAGCTCTGAAGGGAAGGATTTGATGGAGATACCCCATTTACAGCTGTGTGTTTCAATGTCTCTCCCTCTCTGTGTAATGACCCACTGTGGGTCTCTGTATTTGTTCCTACCATCTAAAGGGTAAAGCTACCTTTAAAATGGCTGCATAAAGTATTAAATCTATGAGTATAGCAGAATATCTTAGGAGTCATTTGCCATGATTTTTAAGACCAAAATATTGGGATTTATACTCCCTATTTTCTAGTCTCTGATTCATGGTCACCCAAGCAATATCAGGTATGGGTTACATCTCTGCCAATAATCCTCAAATTATGCCATAAAATAGCAACAGAAGGAACATTATGAAGTCACAGTTATACTGATACCTAAACCTCATAAAGATCCAATTAAGAGAGAAAATTACAGACCAATTATAAAAATTATATATATATTATAAAAATAAATGTGAAAATACTCAACAAAACATTTGTAAATTGAATCCAAGAATACATTAAAAAATCATTCACTAGGATTAGGTAGGCTTCATCCCAAAGATGTAGGGATACTTTGCTATAAAAAAAATCATGAGGCATAATGCAAGATATAAATAAACTGAAAGGAAAAGAATGCATGATTATCTCATTCAGAAAAGCTCTTTGACAAAATCCAATAATCTTCATGATATATGTCCTTAATAGATTAATAATATAAGGAATTTGCCACAAAATAGTAAAGGTAGTTAACAGCAAATAGCTAACATCAACTTAAATGGAAAAAAACTCAAAGCAATTCCACTGAAATCAGAAACAAGACAAGGTTTTTCCACTTTCTCCATACTTATTCAATATAGTACTTGAAGTCTTAGCTAGAGCAATAAGACAACTTAAGGAGAAAATGGTACAAATTAGATAAAGTTGATATATTTGTAGATGATATAGTAGTATATATAACTGACCCTAAAATTTCAACTGGGAAACTTATACATCTAATTTACACTTTCAGCAAATTAGGTGAATGCAAATTTAATTCACAAAAATAGTAGTCCTTCTATATACATATGAGAGACTAAGAATGAAATCAGTGGAACAAAAATTTCACAAGAGCATCAAATAATATAAAATACTCATATGTAACTCTGACTAAGCAAGTGAAAAGACTTGCATAATAAAAACTTCAATTCTTTGATTAAAGAAATTGGAGGAGATGTTAGAAGCTGGAAAGATTTCCCATATTTGTGGATAGGTAGGATTTAACCTAGTAAAGTTGGACATTCTACCAGAAGCAATCTATAGACTCAATGCAATCCCCATCAAAATTCCAACATAATTCTTCACAGACCTCAAAAGTACAATTCTAAACTTAATATAAAAAAACCAAAATTATAGGAAAATAATCCCAAGCAATAATGAACTGCTTGAGGTCTCACCATTCTAAATTTCAAGTTCTACTAAAAAATCAACAGTAGTAAAAACAGCATGATATTGGCAAAAAACAGACACACTGATCAATGGAATTGAATTGAAAATATAATCATAAATCCATACACACATGGACAACTGAATTTTTATAAATAAGCCTCAAATACACACTAGATAAGACAGCATCTTCAATGAACAGTTCGGGACACTTTGAAAGTTTGAATGTAGAATAATCCAAATAGATTCATATTTGTCAATCTGCACAAAACATAATTCCAAATAAACCAAAAACCTCAACATAAAACCAAATATACTGAATCTGCTAGAAAAGAAAATGGGGACTAACTTTGAACTCATTTGCACAGGAGAAATCATTCTGAAATATATACTGTTAGAACAGGCAACAAGATCAATGATTAATAAATGGGACCTCATGAAACTGAAGAGCTTCTACATGGCAAAGGACACTGACATTCATACAAAATAGTGTTCTACAGAATCGAAAAGGATTCTACCAACCTCACATCTGATAGAAGACTAATATTCAAAGTATATAAAGAAACCAAGAAACTAGAAATCAAAAAACCAAATATGTAATATGAATGGCCCGCTTGTTGGGGTTTCAGTCCCAGCCAGTACCCCACAGCTGTTCAGCCCCAAAGAAAATCACACAAAGATCTCTATAAGTTATAAAGCTGATTGACCCATTAGGTCAGGCTACTTATTAGCTCTTTTAGCTCATATTAACCCATTATTCTGATCTATGTTAGCCATGTGGCTCAGTACCTTTTTCAGTCGGGCAGATCACAACTTGCTGCTTCAGTGATCTGGACAGGAGTGGTAGGAATCAACTTCCTCCTTCCCAGAATTCTCCTGCTCTCATTGCATCATTTCTA
>LOEQ01006440.1:112572-134881 GCA_001685075.1 Bramus lutescens | reverse complement strand
TATTTGAGAATTTTACCAGGGATTGGTTTTTCTCAATCTAACTGGCTTAACGACTATTGAAAAATCTGCATATCAGACACATGAGTAATCTGAATTTGGGCAAACAGCTATTATAAGCTACTAAATAGATATATTTTTGTTTTTGTTTGTCTAATATGTATCTACCTTGGAGAATGAGAGTTAGCCAGAGCTACAAAAGACTTGTTCTAAAAATCAGGATATCAAGGGTAAGAGGTCCCAAGCATGAACCTGTACTTAGACAAGGCTACCTGAACAAACTCTGCCAAATTTTTAGAGATAAGTTATGTTTATGAGTATTAATATAAATTAACTCTCTGTTAATATTTGTTACGATATCTGAGGATTTGACAGGGAAAGGAAATATATTTTTATATTTTTATATTTTTATACTCATATTCAAACATGATAAAGGAAATTAATAATAACTTAATGTTAACTGCTATGAACAAAACAGATAAAGGAAGATGGATATTGTGAAACATAGACTGTGTTTCATGGATTAAGACAGTAAAGGCCTCATTAATGATGGGTATCTCATCACAATATGCATCACAGATACAAATTGGAAGTAAGAGAATGCTTCATGTGATCCTTGGGAATATCAATTTCAAAGATGTCAAGTTGTAAAGTATCTAAATCTTTTCAAGAAAATAACCAGGCCAGTATTCCAAAGACAAGAGATAACACTATGGTTAAGCATTATAAATGCTAACAATATTGGTTTTAGAGATTGACACTTAGCACATTTTCTAGGGCCTTATATGTATATTTTAGGGTTATTTTAATTGAAGTGAAAGGCCAATGAGGGGATGGTAATCTGCAAATTAGGTGATTGTCATGTGAAGACTTCCTTAGAAGGGAAGATCCAAGTGGAAAGCAGCTGTAATACTTCAAACCTTGAAAGTTTCCTTGTTTATAACCATAAAGGTTTGGATTCTTGAAAAACTTCAGCCTAATAGCGGAATAGATACATCAGTGAAGAGCACTTGTTCTTGAAGAGGACCAGATTTTGATTCCCAGTATTCTATGGTGGTTCACAACTTTAACTCCAGTTCCAGGAGATCTGACAGCCTCCTTTGACATCTGTAGGCATAAGGCATAAATATACATGATATAAATACAAATATACTCATAAACATAAAATAAAATAAATTAAAATCTTTAAAAACAAAATGAAACAACAAATATAAGTCACATTTATGTTTTTGTTAGTATCTTCAGGTTTGTAGTGCTGTGATAAAAACCATGACCAAAAATAACTTGAGTAGAGAAGTGTTTATTTCATCTTACATCTCTCACAACATACTCCATCACTTAGGGAAGTAAGGGCAGGAACCCAAGGCAAGAGCCTGCAGTCAAGAACTGAAGCAGGAGCTGTGGAGGAATTGCTGTTTATTGTCCTGCTTCTTATGCACCCCAGGACTCCTTGCCCATGAATGGTACCACACTCAGTAGGATTAGCCCTTCCACATCAGATATCACAAGAATTAACAACTTAAGGCTCATAGAGACTGAAGCAACACCAACTCGGTATGAGTCTGAGCTACTTACTCTCCATATACCTCATGGCACTGCCAAAAGTGGAAGCTATGTCTCTGACTCTTTTGCCTGTGCTTGGGACCATTTTCCTCTTACTGTGCTTGTCCAGCCTCCATATGAGGGTTTGTGCCTAGTCTTAATGTAACTTGTTAGGTCATGTTCTGTGGATATCCCTGCAAGGCCTAGTCTTTTGTTTGTTTTTGTTTTTTGTTTTGAAGGGAAACAGAAAAGCGGTGACAGGAGTGGAAGGAGGAAAGAATCCAGTTAAATATAAGATAGAAGAATAAAAGAAAAAATGCCTACTAAACAATCTGTAACCAACCCTCTTCTCAGACAGTTAGCTTGTATCAAGTTGACAAAATCCAACCATGACAGTTATTAACTTAGCAATTTTAAAATATATCCAAACAAAAAATCGAAAATGTCAGAGAATTATTTCTGGATATACAGTGCCTATTCACTGGTAACAACTCAAATTTAATGAAGCACTATGTTTTATACCTTGTCTTAGTTAGGATTTCTATTGCTGTGAAGAAACATCGTGACCATGGCAACTCTTATAAAGGAAAACATTTAATTGCATTGGCAGTTTACAGTTCAGAGGTTCAAGCCATTATCATCACAGCGGGAAGCAATGCAGCATGCAGGCAGATATTGTGCTATAGAAGGAGCTAAGAGTTCTTACATCTTGACTTAGATGCAAAAAGTAGTCTAACATACTGGTGGTGGCTTGAGCATATATGAGACCTCGAAGTTCACACTCACAGTGGCAAACTTCTTCTAACAAGATCACACCCACTGTGACAAAGCCACATCTCCTAATAATGCCACCTCGTATCTCTATATTCCATGTAAAAAAATGATTGTTTTATAAGTACTTTGACGAATGATTTATGTTAACTGATAATTTCAGACTTCTATATAATGACATAAGACAAGACACCATGAAGGATTCAGCTCAGCATTTTTAAACTTTATATTCTCCAAGTCCTTAGGGTCTTTTATGTGTAAATCTCATTATCTTCATATAAAGAATCCTTTGATTTTTACCTTTCTGATTTGTATCCCCTTGATTTCTTTCAGTTGCATTATTGTTTTAAGCAAGACCTGAAGTACTATATTGGATAGAAATGGTAAGAATGAACATCCTTGTCCTGTTACTGATTCTAGTAGGAATGCTTTTTGTCTCCATTTAGAATGACATTAACAGTGTGCTTGTTGTTAATTGCCTCTATTATGTTATGCTTTGTGGCTCTATCCCTAGTCTGCCCAGAACTTTTATCACAAAGGCCTGTTGGATTTTGTCAAAGACCTTTTCTGTATCTAATAGCAATATCATATGATTTCTGCCATTAATCTATTTATGTAATAGATTATAATTTAAATATTTTGCACCATCACTGTATCTCTGGAATGCAACTGACATGCTGTTGAAGATAATCTTTTTGTTGAATTCTTGAATTCGATTTGTTAATTATTTTATCATTGTTTTTGTTCCTGTGGCCCTAAATCATAAGAGATATTTGTATTTTATTCTTTTGTTGATTCTTTGTCTGGTTTTGGTATCAAGGTAGTGCAGCACAATTCCTAATTGGCCTTAATAATAAAAAACTGAAGTCAGATATTTTGGGCATGAAAACTGAAAGATCAGAGAAGCAGAACAGCCAGTCACTAGCTCTTACCTCTACAAAATCCTCACACTGAATGGGGTCTTCTTACTCTACAAATCCTCAGACTGAATGCCTTCTCTATGAAACCTCAAACTGAATCCTGAACTTCTGTGTCCTCCTGCTTTATATTACTCTCTTCATCTACCAAGTCATATCACTTCCTATCTTTAGTTCTCTATTGCTGGATTAAAGTTGTGAACCATCACTACTTTGCTCTGTTTCTTTTTTAGACTGATTCATTCCTGTGTTGCCCATGGTGGTCTTATTGAGATATGTCTGCCTCTGGCTCCTAAGTGCTAGGATTAAAGGTGTGTGCCACCACTGCCTGGCTTCTATAGCTAACTACTATGTCTAACTCTATACTCTTATCTTAAAGAAAGCATTATTTGTTAAAGCAAAAAACAACATGTCACCACAAGGTAGTGCTGGCTTCATAAAATGACTTTGAAAATCCTTCTTCAATTCCTATTCTCCAGAATATTTTGAGGAGTATTGGTATTGGTTCTTCTTTGAAGCTCTAGTAGAATTCTTCACTGTGTCCATCTCGGTCTGGGCTCCTTCTTTTTTTTGAGAGAGAGAGAGATTTTAAATTTCTGCTTCTACCTATTATATGCTATGGTTTGTTTAAATTATTTACTTTATATTGATTTAATTTGGGTAGATCACATATAGAGAGATTCACCTATGTCTTTTTTCCCATTTTTGTGGAATAAAATCAAACCTCTTTAAAAATATTAACTTATTTTATTTATCTGTGTGTGCCTGAGCGTGTTAGTGAACCACATGCATGCAAGATAATGAAGCCAGAAGAAGACATCTTATCCTATGAAGCTGAAGTTATAGGCCATTGTTACCCACCTGATATAGGTATCAGGAACTGAACCTAAGTCCTCTGAAAGAGCAGCAAGTGGTCTTAACCATATAATTGTCTCTTCAGCCCCAAGGTTAAACCATTTTAACTAATTAACATAGTTAAACGCTAATTTAAAATAGTAAGACAATTTTTAAAAAAGCTAAGGTATAAGAATGTTGTGAACTAGTTTTTAATATTGTTATCATAGGAGTGCTGTGGGACAATGGTCTTGTACTCTGTAAAGATTTGTTACTTGTGTTTTAATAAAACGCTGATTGACCAGTAACAAAGCAGGAAGTATAGGCCGGGAAACCAGAATAGAATTCTGGGAAGAAAAAATGTCAGTCTGCAGTCGTCATCCAGATGCAGAGGAAGCAAGACAAGACTGCCTTGCTGATAAATGATACCAAGCCATGTGGCTAACACAGATAAGAATTTGGGGCTAATATAAGTTATAAAAGCTAATAAGAAATCTGAGCTAATAGGTCAACTAGTTATGATTAATGGAGATCTCTGTGTGTTTCTTTGGGACTGAATGACTTCAGGACCAGGCAGGACAGAAATTTAGTCAACATAAGAATAAATATAAAAGTGGTGTTGAAGCTTATAGATTTGAGTGTTATAATTATCTGATATTTGGATGTTAATTTATCATATTATCTCAGTATTCTATTTCTTTACTTTAACATAGTAATGTTGAATTTGGAAAATAAATATTTTGTTTTCTGCAAAATTTAAAATAAGGATTCATTTAATTTTCTAACTGGACACATTTATCATTCAAACATGAAATATCTTCTGTTTGCAAGTATCAAGACATTGCAACTCACTGCAAGCTCTATGGCCAAACTCCTGCTTTTACTCCAGTTCACACCCTTTGAAAGCTGGGTTTGTGCCTCTATGATTTTGCCATTTGTATATCTTCACCATGGAATTTAACATATGCATTATTTTAAAACCCTATTCTATTTCTAGCAGAATCTTTAGCAGTGACTTTCAATCAGCTCTGGTTGCCAAACTTGCTTTCTCTGAGGATGATACTTCACAGATGTTACCTTTAGCCCCTTGTTTCTTATTATGACAAACTAATGCCAGAGGAAAGATTTTGAATTATGAGGCAGTCAGCCATTTTCCTCTCTGAGCTTTAACACCATGGTAAAATGTGTGGAGTTTATATAGCTAAATGTGTCCTGTATCAGTAACTTTTAAAACGTGTCCTTTCTTAAGGACTGGCATTCCTAAGGAGCAAAAGAGTTGTTTGCATATCATTAGAGGCAGCTGTCAGTCATATCCAGTCAGGAGTGAATTCTGCATAGAACTGCTCCCTCATCATACTCACCTTCATCTCCATGGTGATTGTCACTAACAAGCTAAATTAATCATGCACTTGCTGTTTCAAAGAAATTTCTTGAATTTCATATTCAGATACTGCATCCTCATATGTATTTTTATATAGTAAAATTGAGGAATAATTAAATAAAAAGTGTTGTGATAATAACTGATAGGGGAGTAATTTCTTTTAATATAAATAAAAGCAGATTAATAAAATCTGCTGCGACTTAAATACTCTCTGATATTATAGGGTACTTTAACATTTGGTTCTTAAATACACACTGGTTTTTGGTTCCTTCCAAAATTAGAATTAATTATATGGCCCATGGTTTCAGATACAACTGAGTTTATATGAGTATTTACTTTATTTCTTTCTAGTGAGTTTTCTTTAGGCAAGTTTCTTTTCTTAATGAACTTGGAATTTTTATTTTAAAAAGTGGTTACATTTAATTAATGAAGTTGTTTTCCCAAAACAGATGTCATCTGATAGTTTTAATTACAGAAAATAAATCTCTGTTTTATGCTTCCCCAAATGTGATGATTTCACCTCTCAGTGAGCATGGAATTGGTTCATTTCCGTGCAATATTGCTCTTAAAAAATCACTTTTTCAGTAATAAGAGATTTTTATCTGCATGAAAGTTAATGTATATTAAGAAGCACCAAGTGAACATATAGACTCAGATAGAAATATGAGAGCATCAAGCAATGAGGCAGTGCTTTCCATTCAATGTGAAACAGGAATTGCTTGAATTGAGGTGCCCAGGTAAACCATTAAGTAACATTTTATTCATTTTATTTCTTAAAAAAGTCATTTAGGAATTATTTTAATTTTACTCCCAAATAATCATATTTGAGTCAACAACATGAAAATAGGTTTTAATATATAAATATTTTAAGAATTTTATCATTCAAAACTCCTTAATTTCAGTACAAAACTCGGAGGCAAAGAGGAGTACCATTTTCTTTTATTAGAACAGATGAGCACTGTAAAGAAAGGGAACTTTAGCTAGCTAACCCAAGTGACATGATTCCTAGATTGCAAAGTAGGAAACTGCACAATCAGCAAATTCTTCACAACTGATCCCCAACCCATATTTTTTTGACAGAAAGTCAAGTTGAACATGATGCTTGGCATCTATTTAGAAGCCTATGTTGGCTTCAGTATTCAGCAAACTTCAGAGTGAGACTGTTCAGTCATCAGATCTGAAGTTTGAGATGTACGCACCTTTACAGAGGAAGAGCTGCTTACCTGTGGTTTAAACTTGATAGTTTTCAAACTCAGGATCTCATGTTTGCAAATCTATCACCCCATCCTAGAGATACAGTTTCAATACAATAAGCTTCCTGATTAGCTTGCCTTCCCAATATTCAAAAGTTTTGATATTTATGTTTTAATGTGAAAAAAGGAACTTTTAAATCCTATGTGTTGATTAATTTTTCTGACATTTTATTTTATTTGTTTAACACACAGAGAACACACACACACAGTCCTGCATGGTAGCATGCCATTTTCTATACAATGATCTTTTTAAATTTAATGAGAGATATTATACTGGGTCTGGAAGACAAATTACAGCAGCCTGATAAAGGCTGATAAGTTTGAACCTTGCTTCGCAGTTAGTAGCAATACTTTGGTGGGTTGTTAAAAATTTAGGAGGCAGGGCTTTGCTAAAGGAAGCGAGTCAATGAGAACAGCCCTTGTAGCATTGTACTACATCCTGTTCATTCTCTACTTCCTGACTGTAAACACAATGTGATCAGACACTTACCTTCTTGTCTTCTCTGACACAATAGATTATACTTTCTTTTAAGTTAAAGTAAGCTCTTCTTCCCTTCATTTTTTAATTGAAAAAATTACAAATTTGCTTTTGTTAGCTAATTGGCCATAAGAGAAGTAACTTGTTGTTGGAGGCCACTTGTTCCTTTCCTGGTCACACAGACACCCGAAAATTATGACAGAGAAGCTATATTATTTAATTCACTGCTTGGACAATCACTTAATTGTATTGCTAGCTAGCCTATATATCTTTAGTTAACCCATTTAATAATCTATATTAACCATGAGGCTTGTGGCCAACCGACAAGATTCCAGCTAGTAGCTTGCATCTTTCCTCTCTGGCAGCTCCATGGCATCTTACTGACTCTGCCTAATCTCTCTATATGTAGCTCTTCTAGCCTGGCTATATTCTGTTAAGACATTGGCCAAAACCAGCTTCTTTATTCATTAACAAATAAAAGCAACACATGTACAGAAAGACTTCCCACACAATATCTCCTTTTCTGTTTAAATAAAAAGGAAGGTTTTAACTTTAACATAGCAAGATTAAATATAATAAAACAGGTATCAAGCAAGAATTATAGTTATAACATTTGTATATTTTTATCTTTTATCATAACTAAGGAAAACTATAACTATCTATTCTTCAACTCCATCAAAGACTCCAGAAGGATATAATATTACCTAAGTAAAAAGGAATTGCATTATAAGCAACTTCCAAATCTCTAGAAATGACAGAGACATCTCATGTCTGGACAGTCACCCCAAGTTCTTCTGTATTATTGGGGCATCCATCTTCAGCCTACGAGCCCATAGTATCCAGCAGACTTTTCCATGAAGCAGGAAATCTGAAGATCTGTTCTGTGTTGTAATGGCAAGGTTCATCAGTTGCTGTCTTCTGTGTCCTGCAGATCTCACAGACTCTTTCATGAAGCAGGAACCCCAAAGGACAGTCACCTTTAGGTAAGTTAAGCAGGTTTTTTTTGTGAGTCCTACATATCCAGCTCACACAGCATGACATCAAGCAGTCCAGGAAAGAGAAGGTTCTTGCCCATATGGCTAACAAACTCTGTGAGGAGCCTCTTCGATTCACATTATCCTCTTGAAATAGATTGGTGCTACCAGGATCAGATGAGTCTCATGGTCATTAAAAGTCTTAAACTTTTAAAACATTTTAAATGTCATATTCCACTGGTCTCTGAAAGATTTGCAGAATACCTAAATGAAATATATCTCTATATATCTAGCAAACCTAACTAATATGACTGGAAGCTTGACTATTATAGATGATTAACCTATATTTCTTAATTATACATTACACTTTTAAATGAGCTGCACAAACANAATCTTACAACCTGGCTATATTCTGCTAAGCTATTGGCCCCAAATAGCTTCTTTATTCATTAACAAATAAAAGCAACACATAAACAGAGGAATTTGCTCAGAGTAACTGAGTCCCTGGAGTAAACTGTTCATGAACTAAAAGGAAGTTAGTGATAATTTCATTTTTAGTTTGTTGAGGTCACCTCTAATAATATTTTTTATCTGTTTCTTTGATTTTAAAATTATGCAATGGGAGACATTTATTTATCCACTCTGGATTTTTTTTCTTTCTAGTGCTCTTAGTTGTTTTTTATAAATTTCAGTTTTCTAATTATTTGTTTACACTTATAAAATTGCCTTGTTATTTGACTAATTGACCTTTATAATAATAATGATCTTGTTATTATAATTAATATTTTATATTTAAAATGCAGTTCATTATCAGTCACTAATAGTTACTATAGTTTTCTTTTGATTGTGTTTGTAGAATGAAACTGTGAAAAACAAGTGCTGTCTGATGGTGAACCTAACAGGAAAGTTTCAGGATCTAGATGCCTGAATTTCTCCAAATTGTAGAGAGGTGGTATACAAGGTGTAGAGCAATGTAAAAATATGCAAAAAACCTATAATAATATTAAGGTCTGTATAGATATCAGACCACAGACCACACTGACATCATCAAAAATAAGCTAAAGAAGTAAAAGAATACAATCAAAGTTAAGGGAGGACTGAAGAAGAAGTCATTAGTGTTGACAATTTCATGAAGATTTTAGTTGTGTTTCAGGGGATAAATTGTCAGCTTATTACTGAGCTAGGCAGTGGCAGGATGGAGGTTTGCTTTAGGAAATGATCTAATCTGCTACATGGAATCCCTATAAAAGATGCAAAAGCTGGTAGACAGGCACCCCACTCATTTCCTTGCTTTTTGTTGTAAGCAGTTTATACTCCATTTGAATGCATGATGATCTCATTACTTGATTTAACATAAAAACAAATGAAATCTAGAGCTACAGAGATATTTTATTGTTCTGTGAGGAAATCCTACATAAATTCTAAAGGCAGTCCAAATGCTTCTCTGTTCCTGACGTCACTAGCCATTGGAAACAGTGCCATAGGAAAATCATCAGAGTAAGCCCCCTAATCAAAGATGATAAATTTCATATCAATTTCAGTAACTTTTATACTTCTGCTGAGTTTCATCTAGCCATAAGACTGTTCTTACTGCCAAAGTGATAAATGAATCTCGATGCTGTACTTATTGATCATATCTTAACTTAGACATTATAATGCACTTTATCTGAACATTAATACAGCATGCAAATATAGCTGCAGTAAGCACAAAATAAATTGGCCCACACACTTGTAGGAACAAATAACTCATAAGCATAATGGCACACATTCACTGCTGTTGTGAGCAACACTGTGGCTGCCATATATAACAATTTCACATCTTCTATGGGCCCTGTTGACTATTTCCCAAGTGCAGTGTCCCTGCTTCCAGATCATATAATCATGAATCATTTGTTTTTCAAGTACAGTTTGAAAATTCCAACACAATTCTTTGACTTTTTCACAAGATGGCAATTACCTTGAAAAAGTGTGAACCATGTTAACATTAAAGAAATTCCTAGATGGCAAGAGGTAAACATCTGATATTTGTTCCTTTGAAACTTGTGGAAAACATTCAGTATAAATTATTCCTATCCTTTTATTTGAAAAATTTAAAATGGTTCTTTTAAAATGAAAGAGTATTTCTTTCCCATTATAGAACAAGGACATAGAATTTAGAAGCCAAATTTCTCTTGTGAGTAATGCCTTTAGCTAATCTATAAAGCAAAGTTTTGTTTCTTTCTGCCCAAAATTAGTTTGAACATCACACAATAAACTCAAACATTAGCAAAGAATTCAATAGAGTGTTCCTCATTCTTTTTACCTATACGTTACTTTTGAAACATTTAATCTACTTCCTGGCCATTGACAGAGTAGGTTTCTGAATACCTCATGGTTTTATGGTGTATTTCCACAGACCCTAAATAATGAGATGATAATGAGTTTAGCTGCTGATGAGGGGAAAATTCACATCTTATGTAAAACATGCTTCTGTAAAGCAAAAGAATCCATAGAATCATGGTTAGGAGCATGCCAAATAGGGGCAAATGCCAAACTCAAACACAAACCAGGCCCTATCTCTGTACCAGGTGAGGAAACAAATCCAGCATTTACACCCATTCCTAGGAAAGAAGGCAGAGTCAGAGAGAGGCCATGTAGCTGCCAGAGGAAAAAGACTCTCATGCTGGTAACAGTAAACCACAAGTCTTAAGATGTAAGAGCTAGCTAGAAATATGCTTAAGCTATTGGCCAAACACTATTGTAATTAATACAGTTTCTGTGTGATTATTTCAGGTCTGGGCATCCAGGAATAAGCAAGTAGCCTCGGCCTACAACATCTAGTTGTTGAGATGGGAGAAATAAGGAAAAATATGCAATCTTGCTGTTTCTGAGACAAGATTAAAATCGCTTAATATTAATATCTCAAGTATCATGTCTTGTTATATTTGCAAAGTTCTTGGAGTAGAAGAAACAATAATTTTAACTGAGTATTATTGTATTTTTACTATGATCCTTTCCGTAAGTGTGTGGTCATGCCTGGTATCCTCAGTTCATGGGCTGAGAGTTTAATCACTGAGATACACTTCTAGTCTAGTGGGAAAAAATAAAACGGTGACTCTATTGTAATATAGCCCTTGTTAACATTGCAAATATGTACACTGAATATGTATAGGTAAATTTTAAGAATTCTCAGAAATGTTCTAATATCAGATGCCCAGGTCGTGAGAGTTGGAACAAGAGGTAGGAAAAAGCTATTTCTGCCTTTCCTTCTAGACCGTTTTCGATTCCTTTTGTTGTTATCAATCCACAGAAACATTATCTACCAGGAACCACCAGACTGGGACTCATGTATGCAACATTTACTATCCTTCCTGTCTCCTCCATTTCCATCTCTTCAGACCTACACGTAATCCTGATGCAGTCTGCCCATAAGACACATTCTTTTCACACTATCTCTAATACCTTGGGACTCTGCCTCTGATGCAAACCTAGGATCTGCCTCGTTCTATCCTGGAATCATTTTAAGACTTTCATTTTAGCCCATTTCCATTCCTTGTGACAGCTACAGATACTCTGCCATTAGCCATACTAGACTGAGATTCAGTAGTCAAATATATTATATTTTCATCCTCCATTCCATTCTCTCCAGATTTACTTCCAGGCCTGGTTCAGAATGATAGCAGGAACCTCACATGCCAGCCCATCTTTGCCTCCTGGGAACTTTACCTTTTGATGTGGATCCAATATACCACTCTTTCTTTCCCACCACCACTTAGGCCTTTCTTATTAGCTCATCTCCATCCCTCTGAAATATCAACTACCTTATAGAAACAATCTCTGCCATGAATTCCACAATCATTGCATTTAACTATGATTCAGAATGAGAAACATCCAATGAAGAATGAAATGCCCACCTACCACAGATGAGGCAAAATCTATACTAAAAAAATCACTTCACATGTCAGAATTACAGATGCCTAGATCTCAGTAAAAAACACAAACAAAATACAAAAAGGTGCATCCTCCAGAAGCTAGTAACTCTACTGAAGTAAACCAAAGAAAAAAATATGGTTGATGCACAAAAAAAGGATTTCAAAATAGAAATCATGAGTATGTTTAAGGAACTAAAGATGATATAAAAGAAAGCCTTGAGGAAGATGATGAAAAAACACAGTTTGAATGACATAATGAAAACATTTCTAGACATGAAAGTAGAATTTAACAAAGAGATAGCTTCACTAAATCTGAAATGAAATTAATCTAATTATGAAAAATTAAATATTTCAATAAAAACATCAATTGTAAGACTCATCAATAGATTACATGCATGGAAGATGATAGCAAATCTTAAAAACACAGTAGAAGAAATGGATAGCTCAGGCTAAGAAAATGTCAAGTCTAAAAATCTCCAGGCAAAAAGCATAGAGAAATTTGGAACACTGTAAAAAGACAAAGTCTATGAATAATAGATATAAATGAATGAGAAGAAACTCAGTTCAAAGGCATATAAAATATTTTTAATAAAATCAAAGAAAAAATTTCTTCAATCTAAAGTAGGTGATTAATTAAGGTACAAGAAGCATACAGAACACCAAATAGACTTGAAACAGACAAGAAATTTCCGATGATGCTTTAAAAACACTAAATGAACAGAACTAAAAATGAATATGAAATGTTGAAATTGAAGATAAGCTCTAATCAAAAGCAGGGCCATTAGAATAATGCCTGTAGTTTTGATAGAGACGCTGAGAGCCAGGATGAAATTATGCCACTTGTAAAAAGATGGATACAGGGAAAATCTTTATATTAAGTAAAATAAAAGTATCATGTTTTCTCTCATGCATGAATCCCAACTTTCTATAAATTTTTAAAGCCAAGTGTATAAATGTGTGCATGTATGCCACACATACATGATGTGAAAGCTGAGGAAAATAGAAGTCCACAGAGTGTAATTTGGAAAGGGAAAATGGAGATAATAGGCAATGAATATGGCCAAAGGCATGTTATGCTTTACACACATTGTTCTGATGAAGCCCAACACCATATACAACGAAAATCCACCAATAATGAAAATGATAAATTATTTTTGAATATCATCAGGGAAATGCAAAAATAAGGTACATAATAAAATAGCCATCATTGGTTTGAACTGTCAAAATAATTTATTTACATTAAAGTTATATGAAACTGAAAATACATGAAATAAATATGTACTAAAATATTACCATGGTAAGTATATACAGTACACTTCAAAATCTATATTATTCTTTATTAAAGATTAGTATGGTTTACAAGGCTTTTAGAAATGGTATTAATGTAAAAATTTATCCACTTTTCTTGTCACCAACAAAATGGAACTTCATAATTTTGGTAAATAATTTCTCAGATTATTTTAACAGGTAATTTCTTCTATTGTGTTGTTACATCTTTAATATGTTTTTCTGAAATTTTTAAGGGTCAGCCCTTTCTTGTGGATTGTATTTTCTATTATATATCACAAATAATCTTACTTGACCTTAACATTTTGGCTAGATTATTCAGCATATAGCTATCACTTGACCAAAATTCTTCTTGACATATATTAGTTATGTACAGTGTGATATCACAAGTTAGTTGTTAACTTGGCTACATGTAGTATCAACTAAAATGAAAGCAGCAGAGCACACCCTCAAGGGATTTTAATGATAATTGGAGGAAGGAAGACCTTTTCTAAATTTGGGCCACTCCTCCTAGTGGCAGTCCCAGTAAATGGACATGGAAGAAGAAAGGTTCTGCATTTGGTCCTCTTGCCATCAATCTATCAGGCAAGTTCATCTATACTGTTAAATGTGCATTCTGATACAAGTATTGGAAGCTATATCTTCAGGATCTGAGATAGACAAAAGACTGGCACCTCTCTAGAAATTCACTTGGATTCCAGTATCATATAGGGACTTCTGGGACATCAAATATTATGGACTGAAAAACTACCTCATTCTTGCCTTTCCATTATGAGACAGCACTGTAATAAATGGCCAATTAATATACATATATTCATTCTATAAGTTCAATTTCTTTAGACCACCCTGATTAGTATATACAATTTCAGAAATGGTTTTTGAAGTACTGGCCATCCAGATCACATGAAGATGAGTGCCTTGAACTCAGAATCTTCTTTTATCTTTATATCCCTGTGATGTAGTCTTATGTGGCAATTCTTTTTCTGAGGAGACACAACATACAAGTCTGCTCACCCAGAATAGAAGCCCAACACAGTTCAAAGCACTAATACAGCCAAAGTAGAACTTGGTGAACTAGTGAGTTTTATTGTTACTTACAGGAGCAGAATTACTAAACAAGAGCTACATCACCAAGGGCCATTCCGGTGGAGGTGACAGCTCATAAAAACTTGGAACCCAAAGCACATTGTGCAGGTTGCTGGCAGGTTTAATGCCTTGGGTAGTTTTAACCTCCTCCAGGCAGTTCATCTGTTTTCTGCTTCTTCCAGACAGCTAGCGTAGTTTTGAGTCTTCTTTGCAGCTTGACTTGTTTAAGAGTGACTTTCAGTCATCTTTGTTTACTCTGGAAGGGAGGGGCCTACTCAGTTCTACGGACTTCCTGAAGCTGTTTTGAATTGTTTTTCTTCTAGTTTATAGAGCTTCTCTGCAGGATGAAAAGTTTTAATCTCCAAGAAAGCTGCCTCATCACTCCTAGTAATGACTTTAGAAGGGTCCCTAACATTCCCTTCCTATGCAGATACAATTGTTCTCTGTAATCCTGATTTTAATAAACTTATTAATGTATGATCTATTTCAGTCAATCATTTGATCTGTGTTTGTATTTGACAGAACTGAGTTAAGTAAGAACCATTATTCACTCAGTACCCTAAAATATGAAGACAACCACCATTATCTCTCAGTGGGTATTACGTTTGATATTCATGAGGTTTTGAATAAGAGAATTTTTATTTAACATGATCTCTTGCTAAAACTATGACTTGTTTTTCTAGTTCTACTTTGGCTTGATTTTTATATACCCAAAGGTTTATCATTTAATTATAGTAATATTTTAATTACCTTATCCAAGAAGTATTCTTCTGTTTAATTTTATTTTAAACTGTTTAATGGTTAGTTTTCCTTGAACCTTGGAAGAATAAAGCAGTTACTTAGTAAATAAAAGTCCTAATCTCTTGCTTCATCATTGACTTTACTATGCTAATATACTTAGTTTATTTAACTTGCTTATTTTTCTTATAATGAAATTATTTTTAAACATGTTATTTATTTTATAGCAAATAACTCATTTCTGTTGCAAAAGTCTACATCAAATGAAGCCTACGTATACAAAAGAAACCTTAAAATTAATCCTTAAAGTAGAATTGTATTTATTGAAAAGACTAGGACGCCTCTTTCTGACCTCCTCCCTGGCCCCACATTTTTTTTCTCCTTGGAAAAAATGGTATCAGAACTCTGAAAACAAAGTTAGAAAATGGTCAGTAAGTTTTCTTGATATTTTTATCAAAATTGTGAAATCTTGGTAGTCTATAATGTTTATATTCTTTCTGTAGATTATCTAAGTTATGAAATTTAATTATGTAACATTGACTTGAAATGTACCTGTATATTTTATGATTAAGGCTATATTTGTGTTACCATGGGGATTTGATTTTAGCTTAATACTTGGCCAATTTATTTTGAGAACCGCACAGCTGCTGCAGTGTGATAACTTGTCCTTTGGATGTGTGCTCTGCATTGAGTGTTGTTAGCAGCACACACTGGGATTACTATGGAACATGAATAGCAGCTTGCATTCCTGTTATGGACCATCATACAAACATACTGCATGTTGTTGGTGTTTATTTTTAGTTTGAGTTATTGTAATAAATTATGATCCCTTGAGCATTATGATTCAAGTAGATGATTGACGGAGAATCTGTTTAAGATGATAGATTAGAATGCTACATGATGATAGTCTTTTATCACCATGATTTATCTCATATTCCACTAATACAGTCAGTACTCAAAAATATATAATTTCCACACAAAGTTGCATGCTTTTATCATTTTTAAAGTAAGAATCATTTAAGGCTAGATTACATCCTTTAAGCTACGAAAAAGACATTATTTTGTCATGAGTAGAATTGCTATCCATTGAAGCTCTCTATTTTATTCTTTTCACAGGGATAGACCTACTAATTTTATTTCTCTTGGGATTTCAACTAGTAATAAAGGAACCTTTGAATTAATTTTCTCTGTATAGAACAATACTTTTTAAAATACTTTTTGGTGCATGTATCTTTATGTTCTAAATTTCTTTTTAAATTAACAGACATTCCATAGCAGTTCCAGTGGTGAATGATATGACATTGACCTCTTCCTTGTTTGCTTGTGCTAAGACAAGGTATCATGCTTGCTGTATCTCTCTATATCTGCCTCTGAGTGCGGGACTGTGGACATATGTCATCACCACACTCATCAGATTAAGCATTTTTCACACAAATTTTAAAGTGTATAAACTATATCTTTTTCCCTGTTGGTACTATCAGCAGCAAAACTTCAGCTGAAAATAGAGTGAGCTGTTTGCTACAATTTGTGCACCTGTATTTATTTATTTAAAAAGTTTCACATCTTCATGATTTGCTTGAATATTGTGAATTATTTTTCAAAGGACTTATTTATGTGAATGTGTTTGTGAGTGCCAACACATGTCTGGTGCCTGCAAAGGCCTGAGGAGGGTGTCAGATCCTTTTGAACTGGAGGTACAGCCAGATACTCTCAAGTGCCTGCTGGACACCAAATCCAGATTCCATTCAAAAGCAGTAAGCACTCACACCACAGAGTCACTTCTCAAACCTGGTATTAGGGATTTTTGACTTGAACTCTTATGTATATAATTTCCTCAAAATGCATGCAAAAACAGTAATTAACTGCATGCTTTCCCATTGCTCCAGATGTATCAGTGTTTATTTTGGAAATCTAATTTACTCATGGAAATAGAGTGAAGAAAGAAATTATGCAATCAAGAACTGTAGCCATAATAAGGTAATTGAAACCATCCCAGCCCTTCCTTCTGCAGCAATGTAAACATTGTTTAGAGCACATAAGGAGACACTGACAGATGATTACACAGAAAATGCAGGAGTCACTCCCAATGTAAGGAAACACTATCAGTCTCGTACAGTCCACATTGTCACTAGTATTTGGATTCTCCACAGAGGTAAAATCCACTTAGAGCACAGTCACTGAAGCTATGGGGAATGGCCCAAGTTAATAGGTGGAAGAGTTGAAGTATTTAGTAAAGAAAAACAGAAAAGACATGAGAATAGAGAGAAAAATGTCTGAAAATGACAAATGTTTCTGAGTTTTTGGGTGAAAACAAAGCTATAGGAATTCTGAAAAACACAAGATTTAGCTTAGAGATCTAGCAGGGAGCCAAGGGAGGAGCAGAGATTGAAGGGTAAACACAGTCTCAAAACACAGCAGGGATCAGCAAGGAAGACAAAGGGCACAATTAGGAACTCACAGAGATGAAGATTAAAGTGGGGGCTACAGTAGACAATTCCTGTAAATGTAAAAAAAAAGGATATTGAAGGATAAATATGCCACATTGCTTTGTGAACAGCTCACCAGAACAATATCAACCAACAACCAAAAGGAGACAGCAGAACATTGCTTATAAAATACAGACCCTGTTTAATGTTCAGTATAGTTTTAAATATACTATAGTTATAAAGAAGCTTCTTTGGGAAAATCAGATTGATCTCAACTAACGGTGATGTGATACAGATAACAGAATTGGTGATAAAAGATAGTGAATTACTTGTTGTAGATAGGTAGGTACAAGGATATAAATGATAAAATGATAAAAAATATATAAATAAAAATGATAGAGTAACAAAAAGTACAAAATAGACTCAAGAAGAAACATATTCTATGTAAAATGAATGTTCATCAGTTATTTTAAACAGACAAATGGAAAATAAAAGATCAGAATGTCAGAAGAATCTTAGTCTTATGAACAGAGTCTCAATGAATGTGAAAGAAAATACTAACCTATTTAATGATAGATAAATCAAAGCATTCTGTAAGGAGGAGAGAGGAGGGGAGA
Organism: Bramus lutescens; assembly: GCA_001685075.1. Taxonomy (NCBI): domain Eukaryota; kingdom Metazoa; phylum Chordata; class Mammalia; order Rodentia; family Cricetidae; genus Bramus; species Bramus lutescens. The sequence goes on along the minus strand of LOEQ01006440.1, from coordinate 116,669 downwards.
TAGGGAGGGGAAAAGAAAGGAGAGAGAGACAGAGACAGAGAGAAAGACAGAGAGAAAATTGTCAGAGCATTTCTTTAATTTGAAAAAAATTACAGATCCATGAATAATGAATAACCATAACTTTCAAACTGGGAGAACATGATGAGAGTCACATTTAGGCATAACAAATTTTAAATTTTGAAATCTATAGGAAAACAAACACTCTTGAAAACAGTCTGGAAGAAATATGCGCAAAAGAGCTAGAATTCAAATAATTGCTAATTATAACCTGAAACAAGTCTAGAAGAGGGTGAAGTGACAACATTGTAATGCTACTAAAAGATTCAGCTTGAAACTCACTACTCGGGACATATATTGCATAAAACAGAAATAAAGTCACTCTGAGACCGTTTACAGAATTCATTTTCAGCATAAAGGAAATACAAATACTGAATTTATTTTTGACTGAAATGAACTGACATCAGAAAAAAGTTCAGAATGGCAAAAAAAAATAAGTGAGAAGTACCTTAAATATCCAAAATATTAAGCATGGTTGGTAGTACCTATATTTATGTACATCTATATAATGAAGTGAACATATGTACATGTTTTTATTTTAATCATTTAAACAAGGTCCTAAGAAAAGAAAATATAATATATTTTAGTATGTATTCAAATATACTAAATTTATGAAGAATAAGATATGTTCTGAAAGTTATGCAAACACCGCAGGAATTGGCTTTTAATTGTATGTATATTTCATCATTCATTTCTCTGTTTCTTGCTTTTATTAAGAAATTCATATGTCATAGCTTATTTTAGATGATTGTTCTTACATAATGAATTTTTCTGGCATTTTATTGTTTTATATAATGAGTATGAAGCTTAATTATTGTATATTTTGNAGAAAAAAGTTCAGAATGGCAAAAAAAAATAAGTGAGAAGTACCTTAAATATCCAAAATATTAAGCATGGTTGGTAGTACCTATATTTATGTACATCTATATAATGAAGTGAACATATGTACATGTTTTTATTTTAATCATTTAAACAAGGTCCTAAGAAAAGAAAATATAATATATTTTAGTATGTATTCAAATATACTAAATTTATGAAGAATAAGATATGTTCTGAAAGTTATGCAAACACCGCAGGAATTGGCTTTTAATTGTATGTATATTTCATCATTCATTTCTCTGTTTCTTGCTTTTATTAAGAAATTCATATGTCATAGCTTATTTTAGATGATTGTTCTTACATAATGAATTTTTCTGGCATTTTATTGTTTTATATAATGAGTATGAAGCTTAATTATTGTATATTTTGTATATTTCTAAAATATGAAATATATGGATTTTTAGTTAGTCATATGTGCAGATATCAATAAACATTTATGGAAAAGTTTTCTGTTATTACTTTAAAAGTAGAACCATAACAATTCCTTTATATATGTTTTACTGTCTGATAAAAACAATCACAAATATCCTTTCAAGTTTATTAGAAAATAGAACATTATTTCTTTTAGTAGCTAAATAATATTCCAAAAATTAAAGCAATGTTTGTGCAAATTTTTCCAGGCTTTAGTAACACAAAAATTTGCATTAAATAAAATACATTCTGTAGTTAGATAATACATTAAATATTATTATGTGCATGTTATTATATACAAATTATTATGTACAATATGTATAGCATGTATATATGTTGTGATATAGGTCTATGTTAACACATTAAACTATACTAAAAACAAAGTAAAGTTTTGCAATGAAGCACTAGTCATGTTCATTTTAGTATGTAAGACAAGCCATCTACGTATTGTTTAGTATAGCTCCATAGTTTTACTGGGATAGTGATATTTTAAAACTAATTTTATCAAGTATTATGAAACCAATAATTCCTTTTGGTTGCATAAATGGAAAAATTATTTTCCTGGTTACTTTCCCAAATAGAATTTTGGAATATCTTTTCAAACATTGTATCGTGATAAGCAAATATTTGTTGGGGAGGAGACACACACACAGACACACACACACACACACACAGTGGGGGTGGGAGACTGAGATTACATATTTTGTATGTTTCTGGTTTAGGCAGAGAAACTCTTCTTTCCCTAGTTAAAGCATCAAAGTTCCTTCCCTCTTCTGTGAGAGAAAAGATCTGTTACTCGTACGAGAGGATGACTGTGTCTTTTGAGTCTCTAGCCCTTTCCCCACTGAAGTACTGATATTTGCCTTCCTATATATAAAGAATTAATTCTGGGTTTAATCCTAAGGCCCATTTGTCCTCCTCCATGAAGATATGCTTATTTTATTGTACTAATGTCTGTTTTAATGATGAACGATTCTTTGATATTCCTTGAATTTTCCCCACACAATGCCTGATTTCAAACATTTCATTACAATATATTCTTGTCTGCTTGCTCCAGTCATATAAAAATAATATGCCTGAACTTTCATGTGACCTGGAAAAGGATAACACCAGTAAACATGCTAACATCAGTGGAAGAAAGCTCACAGGCTTCAACCTTAGACCAAGATACATGGGCAAATAAAGAAAGCTGAAAAATAGTCTACTCCAGGGATGAACACACTAATTGGTTATCCTGTACTAAATGATAAGCCCTGAAATCATAGCTACAAGTGATATTATACATACTGCAGGTTATATTTATACATTTAGGAAATACATACACACATCACACACATATATACGTATGTCTACATGTGTGTGTATGTGTTACAATAATTAAAGGAAAAGAGACCGAATTTGAAATAGAGCAAGAGGAGGGGTACGCAGAAGGGTGTGGAGGAAGGAAATGGAAGTGGAAATGATGCAATTATAATCTCAGAAAGAAAACAAAAACTAAACTTGTGTAATTTAGAAAAAAGTTAGTCCAAATTAATTTTATGGTTATACTACCTGACATGAGATGAATATTTCATGCATTCTTATTTTCACACAGATATTGAATTTCCTATTTATATTAAATCACTGGGATGCTGATAAAATAGAAGATTAGAGGCATCCTCTGAGTGACCTGGGGAAGAGATTGGATGGTGACTAGCCAGTGAGTCGTCTCAGACTCTTAGTCTTCAGCATCATGGTACTTCCCCACTTTTCCTATAGGAAACCAATCAGATCTACCCTCTCAGTCTCTTTGGTCCTCCCTTATGATGTTATGAATGTTATATACAGTGCCATCTATTAACAAGGTGCTTCTGTCCTGTTTGGAATACTCCAGACAGTATGTAGAGTGATATCAAAGACCCATAATGGATATCAAGTTCTTCCACAGAGTATGCAGAAAGACACACTCAAAGCATCATGGGATAGAGCTGAGATGGAAGAGATTTAGGCAAAGATGAAAGAAATTAGTTAATGATTGATGGGATTTTGTTCACATATAAAGAAAAATAAAATTATGACACCTACAAGAAATGGATACAATTAGAAATTATGTTAAATGAAACAAGTCAGACTTAGAAAGGCCAACACCATAAACTTTCTCTCATAGACAGAAATTAAATGTGTATGTGTGTGAGAGAGAGTGTGTGTATGTATGTTATGAATCTAGAAAGGTCATGAGATATTAAGAGATGTGTGAAGGAGAAGGAGAGAGCAGTGGCATACAGGTAATATGGAAGCTTTCTATGGGATGCTGTTGCAAACATGGAGGGAACACAGAAGAGGGAAGTGGGTAGGGAAGGGCAGTGGAGGCAGAAACATGATATGAACAATCCTTGAAAATGCCTACTTTGCATGCTAATGTAAAAATAAATTATAATATGCACTACTTAGCCTAAAGAATGGGAAAAGATCTTCACCAACCCTACATAAGACAGAGTCTGATCTCCAAAATATATAAAGAGCTCAAGAAATTGGTCACCAAAGGCATAAATAATCCAATAAAAAATGGAGTACAGACTTACACAGAGAACTCTCAACAGAGGGATCTAAAATGGCTGAAAGACACTTAAGGAAATTCTCAATATCCTTAGATGTTGAAAAATGCAAACCAAAACAACTCTGAGATTCCATCTTACACCTGTAAGAATGGCCAAGATAAAAAAACACTGATGACATCTTATCCTGGAGCGGTTGTGGGGAAAAGAACACTC
>LOEQ01006440.1:74839-99307 GCA_001685075.1 Bramus lutescens | reverse complement strand
CTTTGGACTGGAAATGGAGGGGGTGGGGGAGGGGAAGGGAATTGGGAGGGGGCACGAGGTGGAAATTTTTAATAATAAAAAATAAAATAAAAAGAAACAATATATCATATTTTGAATAGAAAATTTCATATTCTCTTATCATAATTAAGTGGGGTCATGCTCATTCACATTTGGAAGTAAGGTTATGAGTTAAACATCTTAATGAATTGACTCATTAACTTATTTAATAACCAATTTTATAATGCTAAGTCAGCCTTAAATATTATAGAAATAAATATTTTTAATTAGTCTACTTAACTATTTAATTTTGGCCTTGATTCAAGCTATTAAAAATGTTATTTGCCTGGTGAATGTATTTTTGCATTGCCAGTGGTTGCTCATTACAGTGGGAGGGGGAAACAGTAATTACAGATCTTCAACCTAAACCACTGCTACACATTTGCAAAAAAGATCTTCTAAATATTTCCTAGCTAGAGCAATAAGACAACTTAATAAGATCAAGGCTATACAAATTGGAAAGGAAGAAGCCAAATTATCGCTATTTGCAGATAACAGCATAGAAAACATAAGTGACCCAAAAAGTTCTACTGGAGAACTTCTAAACCTGATAGATAGCCTCAGGAATTAAGATATCCTCTGGATTAAGATTTAATCACAAAACCCAGTAGCCCTCCTATGTACAAATGACAAATTGACTGAGAAATAAATCAGGGAATAGTACCTTTCACAATAGCATCAAATAACATAAAATATCTTGAGGTAACTCTAACTAAGCAAGTTAAATATGTGTATGAATAAGCTTCAATTCTTTGAAGAATGAAATTGAAGAAGTTATAATAAAGGGGAAGGTCTCCCATGCTTATGGACCCAGAGTATAAGCATAGTAAAAAATAACCACCCTATCAAAAGCAATGTACAGATTCAATGCAATCTCTATCAAAGTTCCAATATAATTCTTCACAGACCTTGTAAGAACATTTTTCAACTTCATATGGAAAAACAAAAATCCAGGATAGCTAAAACAATCCTAAACAATAAGAGAACTTTTTGAGGTTTCATAATTCCCTATTTTAAGTTATACTACAGAGCTGTAGTTATAAAAAAAAACACATGGTATTGGCATAAAAAACAGACACTTTTATCGATGATATTGAACTGAAGACCCAGAAATAAATCCACATACCTATGGACATTGTTTTTTGATAAAGAAGCCAGAATACACACTGGAAGAAAGACAGCATTTTTCACTATTAGACGGTGAGCATATTCCAGGATTGGCTCACCAGGTTTCCATGAAGAGTTGTTGCATAGCTGTTTTCTACAAGACTGAAACTTTCTATCTTGCAGAGAAATATCTTAAGAAAGGAGGTAAAATAGCTCAAACTAGCTTCAGAAATTCCCTGAAACTAATTCATTAGGCCTCCTCTTACCAAGAGATTAAATACATCTGACAGTCACTTTTCAGAAGCCAAGCTGCAAAGACGTTGAGATTAGGGCACCTTCTTGGAAAAAGCAGAAACTAGCCAACTTCTCTGGAAATTATTTAGGCCATTTGAGCCACCTAGAATGGACACTATCCAACTTGTTGAGCTTACTGAAGGCTATGCAGTATACTCCTAGTTCCCAGCATTGAGTCGTCACCAATACTGGGGTGGTTTTTAGTGATACAGCTGTCTTTGAGTCATTCTGTTTCTATAAAAAAAAAACACCTCACCCACATTATTATAAGTAACCCCAATACACCTCCAAATTGGACTTTGGTTGTCTCTCTTCTTTGGCCTGTTATGGTCTCCTTATCTAAGATGAATACATGTGTTTATTGTGCCTCCCCAGGAGCAGTCTTGATATTCAACGCTGATCCACACCACATAAACATTCAGATGCAGGTCAGAACTCCTACGGCACTTTGTTCCCAATCATATGTCCCTACCAATCACTGTGAGAGTTTTCATGAACACTTCAAGCCTCTCTACTGCCTTGTCTTTATCTGTGGTAAGCATAGAAATGCTCACTCACCAAGAGATGGTCATTCCTTACTTCTCAGAAGCTGGTGATATATTATGTCCTATAACAAAAGGGGTTTAAGACTGCATGTGAAACTTAGTTCTTAACTTACATATAATGATGTCATGTAATTGTGGCATGGACCCTATATAATGACAAAGAATCTTAGAAATGGAAGAGGGAGGTAAAAAGATGACAAGGTTTAGCCAGAGAGGCAAAGAAGGTGAATTGCTTGAAGGTGAAAGTCACAATCAATTGATACGGCAAGCCTCTAAAAATGGAAGGAGAGTAGAGTCTTTTCTGAAGCCTGAAAAAGGTTGCTGACATGTTGATATGTGAAACCCATTTTAGAGTTCTGAGCAACAACATTAACAGAGGGTAAATTTATTTTGTCTTTTAGAGTTGGATAATTTATGATTAGCCATAGTAAACTAATATAGCAATTCAAATATATCTTATTCTATGTGTACAGTTAATAACTCAGTCTTTATTATTATGGTAATTTTATTTACTGAAGTCTGATTTCTTTGTGTGTCATGAATTTTAGTTGAGAAGAAATTTACTGCTTGCAACTATAGCGCAACAATGACATGAATTTGACATATTTTAGTAGTCAGTATAATAGCTATTGTAGACTTTGAGGTAAATGAAATGTAGGCTCTGAAACAAGCTTTTAGTTTTACTATTTTAAATTTCTCAATTTATAAATGAAAAACTTGTAGTTTTTGTTGTTATAAGATTTAAATGATGCTGTAAGTTTAAATTTTTAGATTTAAAACTGTCATAGATCCATCTTTCACTGTTATACTCCTTTTTTACCTCCTGTAGTATCTCTCATATAAAAACTTATTGATAAAAATAATTTTACTATGTAAAGATGGGCATAATGAATTACTGGCATGCATCTACGCTTCCGTTATTTCAAGGGTTAAGAAAGACAGATTACCATTAATTTGGGAGTAACCTTCACTACAGAGTGAGAAAGAAAAAGGTAAGTTATTAATGAGGAAAAAGTAGTTTCTATATTCTACCAAATGATACATTTAAAATTCTCATTATTAGATTATTCTAGAGCAGTGTGCCCCCTTGTCCTTGTTCTTCATCTTATCAATATTATGCACAGCACTTGATACAGGAGTAAATGAGGAGGAGGAAAACGGAGTTCTGGGATCTGTTCTACTACAATTACGAAAGCCCTCTCGGATTTACAATCTTCCTAACCTTTTCTTTCTATAATATTTTATTAGCCTTCTGTTATTGATGTAGGAGGGTCATCTGTCTATGTGTTACTTTCATTGGTTAATANTTAAATGAATACAATTTGTGTGTTGTTATTTCGGGTGTAAAGCTAGCTGTGAGGGAGCCAGGTGGGATGAAAAACAGGCCCACTCCTCTTTCACTACATGTTATGGTGCAGATATGTCTGTTTAAACTGAGTCTCCATGATATAGTAATATCTGCATTATGACCAGTTTTGATTTTCTAAATGGTCTTTATTAGCTTCAAAGAGAAACTTCTTTGCTGAATGGCAAGAGCTGAATTTATCTATGGGTATAAGTATAAGTTTTAGAATATGGTTAGGAACTATGCTGATTTAGTAAAGTGGAGCAGTAGGTTTCTCCTCTAAGATCCAAGACCACGAATATTTGGATAGGTTGTTGGTACCAAGGATGATTTCCTCTTCTACTGACCTCTCATTTCTAATCAGACATTTTTTGATATGAGTGCCACTATTACACCTTTAGGGAAATATTGATATACTGATTACTGTTATAGTTCATAGGCATCAGATAAAGGGGACTTTTAGCTTATATAGAATTTTCTGATACTGTAACTGCCAGACTTCATGAGAGAAACTTTCAGATTATTTCTATCTTGAATCTTCTGAGCCCTAGAACAGACACATATGATTTCTTCAGCAATAAGGACTCACCTTCAACCTTGGCAAAGAAATCAAAGATAACTGTAATAACTTACATTCTTTGGAGCATTACTTGGACTACCATGACCAAGAACTCAAATAAAAGTTATTCATAATTAGTAATGAGATTTTGTGAGACAGTCTATGGCTTTTATGGTTAAAGTTGCCAGTTCAAGCACCATAACTTCATTTTATGTATGCATATATATGCATATATACTTATATATGTGATTTAATATATATGATATATAATATTATATGATTACTTAATATTTATCAAACATGTTAGTGGTATTTTTCCTCCACCTTCATCTACTTCTTTCTCCCAAATTAAAGCCACCCTCTCTGGTTTCAATGCACTTAGATGCTCAAGACAAACCAACTTAGAAGAAAACTGATGGTCCTTAATTTGTAACTTAGATAAGTGTGTTTTATATGCACAGCTCATTTTTATTGAATGAAACTTAGAAAATAAAGGTTCCATTTGGTAAGGTGGATTAAGACTACTTTATAAGATTTGCAGAGACTCTTTCTGTCTCTATGGTAAACCCAACAAAGGGTATGAAAGGTTCATGTAAGAGTTGGAAATAAGAGAAGGTTTCTTGATAAAGCTGTCACTTTGCTGTATTTTCTCCATCCCAAACAAAAATCCAGAAGTGACTTTAATCAGATGAGCTGTATATTTTGATACTTGCTTCCTATAAAGTCAAAGATAAATGACACAATGCTTAAGTAATACCTGAGAAACATGCATATAAGCCGTTCACAAGGTAGCTTATGACAGCACAAAGAGAGAGCGTGAGATGTTCCACAGTGGGAGACAGCTAGAACAGATACTGCCCAAAGTACAAGGGTAGCAAGAGACAGAAAATGTAGAGGAGGAGCAGCAGTGAAAGATATCCTGGAAGAATTCATATCCCCACCATAGACAGATTATAGAAGGAGGATTTGAACTGAATATCAAGAACCATTACCCCCAACAGGTAGGCTCAGCAAAGTGACATCAATAAAAAACTTCCAAACCAAGACATGACTATACCACCTGACATGGTAAGAGTGAGCAACCACTGTCAGCTAGGTTGGTAGAAGTACCAGTATAAAAGGACAGCTTCTATATAGTCAGCCCTTTTTTATGATGGACACACAGCAGGGCAGAGCTGGGGTCTGAACATTTGTGAATGGAGTTTGAAGATAGGAAAATCTAGAATCATAAATATTCACCCCCACTGATTTTATTACTAGAAATACCATTTGTATGTATATGGTATTATATGTCTAACTAGCATGTCAGTATGTATAATATACGCTATGTATAAAAGCTATCCACATTTTCTAGACTACTGTAGGACTCTTTAAACATGTCATCATGAATAAAAGGGACACAGATCAATGTCTGTATCATTATTTATTAATCAGTCAATCTGTATATATATCATTTATATTCTATGTATCATCTTTGTATCTTCCGTATTTCTCACATCTATAAATTACCCATCACTTATCTACAATCTGTGCATCTGTTTACAATTTCTCAATTTTATGTTTCCATATATCTGACTATTTGTTTATTAACTGACTCTCTGTGTCTTGTTTGTCTTCTTCCCTCGCCATCTAGGGCTAGTTATTCACTCTGTCTCCATAGATATCTTGTGTTACTATAAAACCATAGATTCTTTTGAAACTTTTTTATGGGACAATTATTTTGTTTTCCATATATAAATAACATAGATTTAAGAACTATATTTTAGAATCTAAGCTCAACTTTCAGCTCTTAGTGGCTTTAGTGGTAGAGTATCAAGGTTAGTTCTTACCCTATTATTTTTAGCATATTAAAAAGCTTAATAAAGTGAAAATTACTTATTAATATTTGTATTCCCTTCTTGGGATTTGAAAATAACCAAAGTAACTTGCAAAATATCTGATTGATATGTAATTTAAACACTGAATAAACTCTATCCTTGAAAATTAATGTTTAAAATAAAGGTAACAGTGATTTATAATTATCAGAAGATAAAAGCAACAATTGTCATAGATGTCTATGTGTCATAGTAAAACCTATAATCTCAGAATGTGGGAGTTTGAGGAAGAAGTTTAAGGCCTACCTCAACTACATAGAGAGTTTGAGGCTTGGAACACTTGGGAGTATGAGTATGTGGTGGGGGGTCACAGACAGAAACGGAAACAGGGAAGTAGAAAGAGAAAAACATCAAGGTCAACTGCTATTTTGCCTCAGTTTAAAAGCTTTCTTGCATTATAATTTTATGTGAGTGTAGCACACTTTATTTTCAGATTGTGTTACTTTCTATAATTGCATTATTGTAGACAATCGTTTGGTTGTCATATACTTTTGGCTTTAAGAAGTATGGAGAAGATAAACCCATAAAATTGAAGACTTAAGAGTCTAGCCAAACTGCTTTGAAAAACTTAAGTGGGAGTTGGAAATTACATTGCCTAAGAATTATAGAATGCACAGACATTTGGCATGATACACAGAGATTAGTCCTGCCAGTAAGTAATGAAATAGTCAAGGAGAGAGCGGAGAAACAGCTCAAAGTACATTTTGATAAGGGCCAACCACAGAAATTTCAAGCTGTATTGAAGTGAATCTTAGTTACCTTGACAGAAGGGTTTTCAGGCGTCACTGTCATAATAAATAAGGAACACAGAAGTGACTGAGCCATACTTTGATTTTCTAAAATGAATGGAGCTATGTTCCACATCAGAGAGTTTAATTGTTAAGGTTTGATGCCAGGGGAGAGGGACAGAATTAAAATTGGCAGAGAAATATGCTCTTCATCTAGTGACAAGAAGTTCAAAAATAACATGACGAATTCTTTATCTTCAGAAGTGACCTGAAGCTTTTGCCTAGTCAAGAGTATATCTGGGTTTTTCATTATCATTTATATAGTGATCATGTTGCAAAGTCTCATTTATGACCAAATCAGAGAGTAGGTCAGCATTATATTTCAGTATCAGCTACATTGGAAACGTTCTTCAGGGCAGAACGGGCCCATTGTGAGTTCATGTTGCAAACTTTTCACTAAATCTAATGTCTGGAAAAATATTTTAAAATTTCACAATTCATAGTCTTGTAAAATATATCTCAGATGCTAAATATCTTATTTGATATAGTAAATTCAAGAAATATGTATCATATGCACTCATAGAATATTGTCTCCTATACTCTATTGAGGAGTCAGTGTTTGAAAGTGGTCAAATAAACTTGTCTGCTCCCACACCAGTGTTATGGGCCTACTAAGAACTCACACATAAAATATAAACGAAATAACAAATGTATCAGTTATACAAATTATTTTCAAAATTACTCTAAATTTTATTTCCTATGCATCATTGATACTTCTCCTTCACACAAAAGAATATCTCATGGGCAGCGTTAACAACTAAAAGTTGAAATTGTAATACAAAACCTTAACATTTAATTTTCATTCTAAGAGATAGTCTCACTTTGTGGTTCAGCCTGGTCTGAACTACAATAATTTTCCAGCATATGTATCCTGAGTGCTGGGATTACAAATATGAACTATGACACTGGATTGGAATTGCATAATTTTAAAGTTGTGAAAACCTTACACACAATTTAAATAAAAGTTTACTTTTGTCACAGTGAGATGGAGGAGGAACACTTTATAGTGCACATATTGCCACAGTGCAAAATGCTGGACAGGAGCTGCTGTCAACAGGATGCCTGTTGTTTGCATCCTGTGGCTGCTCATAGTTGATATTATCACTGTGTTGCAATCAGTGTGGGTTCAGACAGAAAGCAATGCATTCCTTCTTTTATTGACTTCTAGTTACTTATCTAGAATTTGTGTTACTATGTATGATAATATGTTATGTCTATTTTATTTCAGGATTGTATTGAGAATGAGAAACATGAACTGCCCATGTTTTGGGTTGTGTACATTTTTAGAAGGTAATTACGGTGTTGTGGACTTGATTCAGTTAGTAAATTGCTGCTACACAAACACAGTGACCCGAGTCCTCGGAATCCGTATAACAAAAAAAGGACCCAGGTGTATTTTTGCACTAATATTGCCCTACTTTTAGTACTGGGGAGGCAGAAACATGATTCTCCAGAGTTTGTTTGCCAGTAACTGTAGTCCATTAGTAAAGTCTAAATTCAATCATAGAACCTGACCTAACCAAACAGCAAAGAGACCAACTATTGGTTGAATACAGAGATTTAAGATACATGCCACCAAACTGTGGATCCAAATTCATATGCATGCACACATATGTTGTAAGGAGGCTGCTTGTTCATTTCCCAGCCACCCAGACTCCCGAATAATCACACATAAACCGTATTATTTACATATATAGTTAATATGGGCCTTGGCCCATTAGCTCTAGCTCCTTTTTGGCTAACTCTTACACCTTAATTTAGCCCATCTCCATTAATCTGTGCATCACCGCAAGGTCGTGTCCTACCAGCAAAGTTTCAACACATCTGTCTCCAGCAACAGCTCCATGGCTTTTCCCTGACTCCGCCTTCTTCTTCCCAGCATTCAGTTTAGTTTTTCCCACCTAGCTCTGTTCTACCCTATCATGCCAAGCCAGTTTTCTTTATTAATTAATGGTAATCACAGCATACAGAGTAGAATCCCACATCACACACATGTGCACAAGTGCACACACACACACAAACACACACTGTAGCTGTTTTATTCAGGATATCTTATATAAGATACTTAATGAATTTCAGAGATAATTGACTTTTCCCAAATGATAGGTATTTTGTTTTGTTGATTGTTAATTCTGTATATTTTGCACCTACTGATGTTATATTTCATGTTGCTGTGAAATTATAGAACTAAACTGGTAGTGGGAAGAGTATACTGTGTGATAGAATTTATGATTTTGAAAGAAAATAACATTATAATATTTTATTATTTAATTTCAGTGATAGTTTTGGGGAACTAAATAAATGACAAAGGCTTCAAGGTTTAATTGTTTACTTTTAATACTGTAGTTCATCTAGAATGTACTTTGCTTTACTAAGCTTAAAAAGACAAACACAACAATGTTTTCCAGAAGGAAGGAATAAATAATTTTACTTTAGTGATTGACAACTGATCTATTTTTTGCCTGTTGATTTTCAAGCTTTTTTATGTGCACATGTTGCCATGTGCATTCCAAGGAAAAGAATGAAATGTCAGATATCTGTATGAGGAATGTCACATGTGCTGGACAGTCACAAGGTTGAAGTTAGAAAAACTATGTTGTACTTGATTTCAAGTAGAATATTGATTGTGCTTCTATCCAAACCGTCAGCTAGTATAAACTCAGAGAAAGTAGTGATCCCTGGGAACATCCCAATAAATGGATTAAGAGAGTTGGAAAAATAGGAAGAATTATGAGACTTTTTCTCAATCAGCTTTTCCCCCCCTGGACTCTAGACCTGGAAACCCTCTGACCACCAGGCCTGAGAATCAAGAGGCAATTGGTCTTCACTCTCCTTCCTGTTATACATTTCTGGTTCTCCAGATTCAGTCCCAGCCCTGTAGTAAACCATCTGTAGGAATGTGACTTTCCTTTCTTCTTCCATTCCATGGGAGCTGTACAGATTCTTATGGTAGACTCAGCTTTTCTTTACCCAGTGGACCCTCTTAGCCGTCCAACACCTTCTATCCCTTCTCAATTCCTTTTTCTTAGGTTCCAATACATAGAAAAGCATAGAAAAGAATTCTACCTAGGACCCACAGTAGCCACACCTGGTAGGTACTTAGAAGCTTTCCCTACCAGGCAATGCACCACCACCGCACTCTCCTAAAATCAAAAGAAGGCAAAAGAAATTAAATAATGAAACAGCCACCCAACATAAATAAGACCAGTTATCAAAACATCTAGAATTATAGCTATCCAAAATTCAGATGCCTAATCATCAGCTTAAAGCACAGTCAATATTGGCCCAATTATGTGTCTCCACCAGACCCAACAACTTTACTATATAAGGCCCTGAGAAATATAATATAGCTAAAGTATAAAATAATGACTTCAAAATATAGCTGTTATCAATATGCAAATTAAATTTGTAACCAAATATTAAATGAATTATATAGCTTTATTCAATAAAGGCAGATCAGTGTTGACTAATGACTTTTAAAAATAGTTTGGATGAATTTACATTAAGAAAGAGAAAAAATAGTTTGCTTTTCCTGTTTTAAATCTGATTGACAGTAATATAAAATCCTCACAAAATCCTCAAAAAGTATCTTCATTCTTTAATTAACTGTTTTATTTTTTACTATAACTATTTTTCATTCTCACCAGACATATGTACTTTAAAACTTCATATTCTTTAAATTTTTTCATTGAAAATATGTCCTATAATAAATTATTTTGACATTGAATCTTTCCATTTTTTCATTTTTTAATTATCTCAGTTCCATAGTTATTTGAAAAGAATGGAGTAATGGCAGCAAAAAAAAATAGTTGTTTGAAAATTGTAAAGTGAGTTCCAGGGATGTATCTTGTATGCATTTTCAGCAATACTGGTTTTTGAGCTTCGTGATGCAGTTACTTTCAAGTGATCCATGCTGTTGTAAGTAATCCTTCACCTATACTACTAACGGTAACCCCAATAAACTCAGTATTTCATTAATCTATGCTTAGGTGCAACAATTTCTTTGGTCTCTCCTCAGTACCCATTCTAGTGAATTGTCACTTACATATGTCTTCTTGGTAAAAGTCACACAATTATACAATTCAATATTTTAGACTGCTATTTAAGAGCCTAGAAATGCATAATGCCTAAGTATAAGAAAATACTTCTGATATTTCTAGTCCCTGACATCTTTATTAGTAGCAGCAAAATCAAACCTTATATTAGCTCAGACATTTTATTGAATTTTAATATCTTTTCAATTTCACTTTATTTGCAACTTTACCACAGGAGAATTTTAGTATATATTATGCATATTCCTGTACACATGCATGCATTTTATCATCTAGTGGTGAAACATGAATTGATTGTTTTTGATTCTTGATTTCAGGATAAGCACTAAGAAACAGAAAAAAATGACTTTTTTTACTTTTAATAAAATAAACTAAGAAACTGTGAACCTACAACATCTCAGATAATACCAAACAGAAATTAATACAGAGATATATCTTCTAAAAATATTTCTCAAATACTAGAATAGCCAGCTTCCAATGAATCATATTTTTTGGCATCCATGTTTTTGCACAAGTGCTTTCCTTATTGAATCTGTATTCAATGAAATCTAAAAGGTGATGCTGTTAATCACATGAGTAGGAGAAAAATGAGCTGAAAATTTATCATAACAGTCAGCTTGAACTTGAGCAAAAAATCAGATATTGAACTAGATGTAATAAAATGCATTTATAATAAGTAAATTATAAAGGGATAAGTACAGACTATATATTTAGACATAATGCTATTTTAAATTATTTTCATCTGCTGAAATTCTTTTTTTTTCTTATCTTACTAATACATTTAGATTTTTTAGGTAATAGTTTATGCCAGCTTACTATCAGTGGTTACTATTATCAACTACTGACTATTGAAGATGGAATGGAAGCCATTATCTCCACACTCCATTATTTAAACTTGCAAATGTATGTCTATACTAATGATCTGGCAAATATACTAGCCTGGATTATCAGATTTCCCCAATCTAATTACCCAAGTTCTTATCAAAGAAAAACTATCTCAAGATGGAACCAAAAGTACAAAATTGGCAAGATGTTGAATAAAATGAAGTTTTGTGAATTTAAAGAGAGACTATGAGCCAGAAAATGTAGGCAGTCTCTAGAATCCAGAAGGACTCTAGCTGGCTTAACTTAGCCCCTCCTTTGTAAGGTGAAGAAATTTGGAATAACCATAATGAACTTGGAAACATATTTTATAGAGACCTCCCAAGTAAGAATCCAGGTAACTATATCCTACTATTTTACAATCCCAAATACAGAAAACAGTTGGGTCTTCCAGATTTATGGCTTACAGATATGTATGATAAGTTTTTAACTCTTCAGCTTTCTTCATGTGAAAATTTGTAATAGCAGCAATATAAAGTTAAAATTATAACCAATAAAACATACTTGATAAAATTTGAACATATTGCATTAAATTATTTAGTATATACTTTGGAGTTTGTTATGTCTATAGATTAAAGTTTGGTGAAATACGGCAGGTAACAGGTTTGATGTGGGCCATGGGCTTGATTTCAAGTGGTTTTTATGGGAATCATCTGGTAGCCTATGTCTTCCCCCATTTACTGACTGGCAGTTATGATGGCTAACCCTAGACAGTGGTGAGAAAGTAAAAGTCCGAGTTAAGGAGTTAGCTAGAATAAAGCACGTTCTGATCCAGTCCCTTCCAGAAATAAGCAACCTCTCATCACATATCATATGATGCCTGGAACATAAAACCAAGGTTTTTCTGAGTCTCTGAGGTACTGTGCAGAAAATCACATACAAAAAGTTGTCTGATGACCATGAGTTGCTTACCCCAGCATCACAGGACTGGCAGGATATAGATTCTAGGTTTTTGTGTCCCTTGCTGCTGCCTACTCAAAAGTAATGAGCCTATCATGTGGGAATGTCTGTCTCACTAGTCTGAGACATGTGGCATCTTGCATGCCACAAACACAGCTTCTCACCACATACCAGCAACAGCCATGGACAGAACTGGCCTAAAACTTTCTAATATTCGAAATTAAAGTTGCAGAATAAGTTCTATACTTTGGCAATAAAATTGAATATATTTAAGACAAAAATACCAGTAATTATTGGAAAATCTAATTCCAACCACTGTTACCAATGGAAAATCTCCGTTTATCCCTTTTACTGACATGGACAATTATACAAATGAAATTGAAAAGTATTCTTTTTAAGTGCTATCATTAGCAAAATTTTATTTATTTCTTTTTATTTATGTGCATTGTGTATCTGTATTTGTGCATTACCCAATGTGTCTGGATACTAGTGGAGCCCAAAGAGGGCATCAGATTCCCTAGAGTTAGAGGTATAATTGTTTTAAAGCAGTCTAAAATGATTGCTGAAAACACACTTGGGCCCCTGAGAAAAAAGCAGTAAGGACTCTTTATCATGAGCCAGCAGTCCAACCCCAGAAAAAACCAAAAACCTTAATAAAGCAGGAACTCTGGAAAATGATCATGCTACCAAAATCAGAATCATAATAAACTTTGTTTGTTTTCACTATGACTGTAAATGAAAATTAGGTGATGCATTTCTTTCCATGTCATAGACAAATATATATATTAAAATTTTATATGCTTTGTAATATTTTTTATTTGTGTAGTCTAAGAAAATTTGCTTGTAATATTCATAAAGTTTTGCTGTAAAGATATGAGAATATTTAATTTATCCACTGAGACGATGGGGCTGATCTAATGGGAGCTCACCAAGGCCAGCTGGACTGGGACTGATGGAGCATGTGATCAAACCAGACTCTCTGNAGGAAAATGGGAGGAGGGGAGGAGGTGGAAATTTTTAATAATAATAAAAAAAGAAGGGAAGGGAAGGGGGAACCGTGGTTGGTTTGTTAAATGAAAAAAATAATTCAGACCAAAAAAAGTTAGGGAAAAAAAGATGCTGTTCTTTTCAACTCCTTTTAATTCACTTCTGGTCTTCTTGCCAGAGAATGCTGCTGCCAATATGTAGGGTAGGCTATTTGATTTAATCTGATCTAGATAGTCTTTCAAAGTCATGCTCAGAGGCTTGTTTCCAAAGTGATTCTACATCTTGTAAATGTGAAAAACAGAATGAAGCATTGAATTAAGTAATGTAAGTAGTAAGTGCTTTATGGATATAATCATATCAAGCAAAATGTGTAAATTTAATTACAAGTTAAATAGAGACAAATTACAATTAAAAGTCACTTATTATTTAAACTTCATCAATGATATTTTGCAGAAATGAAATGAGTCATATGAAGTGGATAATGATTTGCTACCTGCTAGTTTTCTATGAATATGTAATATGACGTGGCAATCTGGGACAATGTGATACAGTTCTCCTGTTTCTTTTGATTGTTTTGTTTTTAATTGCTTTGAAGCTTTCACTTTTACCTTTCCATGCACACTTTTCTCACTGATAATACATTGTTTATCTTACTTTGTCTCCATTTTTTCTCTATAGCTTGTTACATTTAAAGTAGTATGACTTGGGGATTTTTGTCATTTTAATCACAATCTCAATTACAGATGCTGAAATTGAACGTCAGTGATTAGGTCCAAGACAGGCATCAAAATGATCCCAGGGATATAATCACAACTAAAACTAAAATGTTCATTTCTGAAGCTCATAATGATCTGTGATAATAAATAGCCTCAGATCTTATCTTGATAAATATTTGCATGTATCATTACAATTGCCTCTTTCTAACCAACATTATCTGCTTTCATAAGAATTTATTCTTTGTTCAGAAAGAGACTGCCCTCTTTGTCAAAGTAATATCTTATCACTGAAAATATGGTTCTTCATGTTTCACACAAATACTGATTTGTTTTATACAGCATGCATAGTGGATTTATTTATTCATTCTGTGTGTTCATGAATACATTGTTTATGCACACAGCATAAGTTATATATAGCTATCAATGGGTAACCCATATGCAATTTTCAGCATCAAAAGACAAGGTTAGATCCATAACATGGATTTTTTTTGCATCAGTTTTGATTAGAGTAGATAAATAAGATGCAAACATTTAGCATTATTTACATAAAAAGCAGATTTCAGCTTTGCATCATAGTGATACAACTGTTCCTCTGTGTAGATCCTGAAAAACCCATTATAAACTGAAAATGTCTTAAATCTAAAATGCATTAATCACACCTAACTGGCAGAGAGTTGTGGCTTAACAGCACAACTCAGTGCATATATGCTATAGTTGTTTACCTGTGCTTGAGTCACTGAGTAAGTAGTGTATCTCATTTTTCATGGCTGACATTATAGAAAAGATCAAAGCATGGTCCTCAAAAATCAATATTCAAAACACAGTTTCTGTAGATGTATACTGCTTCCCACTTCTCTAACACTAACAGCAACACATTAAACCATCAATGAAACAAATATTTGAGTTCTTTAAGTCAAGTGATACAGCTTGAAAAACAGACAAAACCTGTTTTCAGAGCCCATTAAGTTCTCAGAACCTTCAATTTCAGCCCAGAAGGAGTCAGAGATAAGATGTGACAACTGACAGTCTGAGCATCATGTCATGAAATTTTTCCTTTGCTATTTAGTTGCCTGGTATCTTGAAGGCTTTCATGTTAAAACATGACTTTACTTTCAGATGTTTATCTCTGAAGGAAAGCAGTTATAGAAAAGAACAGCACCTCTGTGAGTCCCACGTAAAGTCCATGAAATTGAAGAAAATTTTGATATACCACTAATAATAAAGTTACCTTTCCAATTAACTGAAAATTGTGCTACAGTTCTGATCCATCATTTAAAAAGAGTGTGTGTATTCAACAATATCATAGTTTCACGTGAACATGTAATTCTAATTCTGGAAGGTAACTTTAAAATGAACTGTTGTAAGTCCTCCATTTTGAAAATGAGGAAGAATGCATTATGGTTTAATTAATTAGAAAGCATTTTTCTAGTTTTATTACAAGATAAACAAAACTGACCCTTAGAAAGGAAAATTGTGACTGAATAGACTTGTAAAGGTCTGTACTAGAGAATGAAGATAAAACTCAGTCAGTCATTTCAATAATAGGTATGTCACTTACTAGCACAGGATTTTCATAGTATAGAAAGTCTTAATTGTTTAGGGTCCAAATACAGATTTTCAGCTACATTTATGTATATTAGTGTATATTAGTACTTAACTGTTAATTTTTTAAGTAATAATGTTATTCTTTCACTTGAGGAAATGAACTGGAAATGAAAGAGAGAAATATTGAACTTTAGTTCCTATAATTGAGGAATACTTTGCACTACTTATTTCATGATTAATTCACTGATTTTCTGTATTTTGGGAGGAAATAAAGCCTTTTCTATTTTTACAATTTAAAGGGGCTCTTAAAAGGCATGAAGTCACTGTGGGTTATTCAGGATTCTAGTTAAGCAGAAAAGCCTTGAGGTCAACTTCTAATATATAAGTGACATAGTATTTGAAAACATCGGCTCATATTTTACCAGCAAGTGGAGTTGTTGATCCAGAATACCTTTATAGAATTCCAAGACTTTATACTGTTTCAAAGTTAGAGCTGAGCTGATAAATATGTAAAAGTTGAATTTAAATATACCGGATTTAGCTTATAGTAAACCCTTCTTTCTCTCGCTTGCATTCACGAAACTCATTTCATCCCCGATACCTACCACAGTACTCTCAATGTTGTTTCTTTTATGTTGGCCAAAAGAAAAAGTCACTCCCAGTTCACTGATATGAGCAAAAGTCTTCAGGCATCATGGAAGTCACAAGTTTGACTGATAAAATCATCATTGAGATCATTATAATCTGGAAAATTTAAGAGTAGATTGCTAATTGTTGGTCAAATTGTGTAGAATTAAATAATACTGTCAGAATTATGCTGAAGAAGTTGGCACAGAAAAATAAAGCCATAAGATACAAAGAGAAGCAAGATTGTCAAGAGAGCAAGAGGGTTTTCAATTTTTGAGACACAATTTCACCATATTTTAAGAATTCAGGTTTAGATAGTTGAAAAGTAGGAAATACATTTTTATAATTTAGTTTATCCATCTCACCGTTTTACTTGATTGCTTGCCAGATTTGTCCTGACTTCCAGTGCTAACAAAAGTGAACAGTAGTAGTCTGTGCTCTAAGTTAAGATATGGTCCACAAGCAGTTCAAGTATTCTTGAAACAAAGTAATCCAAAGTAGAGACATAAATTGTCTTGCCATGAGTTTTTTCTAGATGCCTTTGATGCTATACAATTTTAATAAGAATTATAATTCTAAACATACAAAATTATTTTTCATAGATAGCTGCAGTTTATATTTTATTAACAACATATTTCCACAAACAATAGTTTATTCTGAGTTGGTATTGGGATCAAATATACTATAGCAATAAAATATTTGGGGATTTGCAATACAACAAATGAAGATTTTGCAGTAGATAAAAAACTTTTATATATCTTTTTAAGAACAACATATTCTCAGCATTAGATAATTATGCTATAACTAAATCCATCAACATTGATCTTCAGTAAAGTCAAAGAAGTTCATTCAATTATCTTTATACTTCTATGCCTAGCAGGCTTATGATTTCATATTACTATGAAGTTGATCGAGCTCTTAATTTTTAGGAAGGTTTACTATATTTTAAGAAATATGACAAAATTTTTACATCTTTAACAAAGGAATATATCTTTTTACCTTGTAGTTTGTCATCCAGTGAATTAATTATCCTATATTTTGAGGATAGGTGTGCCTTTTAAGAAAATGGCATGTGTTTGGGATCATATCATGACAATCAATGCATGGGTTACTGGTTTCATGAATAGTCTGAGGAAACTGGCTGATATCTATTCCTTGGTTGGGCACATGGTCAGAAGGTGAAAAGTGTCTTCTTGAACATATGACTACTCTTTGGGAAATCACAAACACTGTTTTTACTTTATAAACAAAAGCATTATTTTTAAATTTAAGAAGAAAAATGAATATAATTTTTCTAGGAAATACATGAAAACCAAATTTTAAAAATATTTTTATAAACTCTTTTAGTTACTTGTACAAGAAAGGAATGACAGAAAATAGGATCAACACAGCTTTAACATTGGAAGTTGTCAGGTATCAATGAAAAACTCAAAGATGTAGTTGGCCCCTTGCTTTGAAAGACAATGAAGAAAGCCATTCATGATCACTGATGACTATGGGCTGGCAGTACTAAGTAAACTCTACTCTCTGCTAGTGGTGAGACCACGAGGCTTGACTACATTTGGAATTCTGATCAGGGTTCTTTTACTTTCTTTGTTTGGGGGCCACATGAACTAGTCATTCTTATGTTCATTTCCTTAGCTATGAGTTTTTTATTCAATCTTGGGAAATGGATTCCTGAATCACATATTTTCTTAGTTACTGTTCTGTACTTTATTTGCTTACTTCATTGTGGGTTAGGATCTAGACTTTATTGTGGTATATGGAAATAAAACGTTAACACAAGTGATATGACTTGGAGTTTATAATATATATCAGACAGAGAAAATAACCTTTGCTATGATGGAACTTAAACTTCCTTTTCCTTGGTTGCCTTAGATATAAAGTGAGTATAATAATAGTATTTACTTTGTAAATGATCATGTGAGAGCTAAGCACTGTTAAACATCTTGGTGTTCATAATTAAACATTGACTCTGACTAATGTCGATCTTTATGTACCTAGAAACTGTGCATTACCAAAAGTGTAAATAGCTGATAAGGGTGGTTGGTGATAGATAGCCTGTGTTAGTTGATTTCCCATCACTGTAAACTCAGACCTGACAGAAACAACAGGAATGACTTCTTTTGTTTCACGTTTTCTGAAGGATCGAGTTTATAAAAGAGAAGTAAAGTTGTTGTATCTCTACATGTGATTGTAGGAACGTGGCATAGACAGAAAGTAGAAAAAAAACAAACTGGAATCCTGATCTTATATTTTATTGTTTTATTAAGCATTCTTTTCTGAATGGAATGCTCATTTATTGATTTATTTTCGGGTTTATATTTAATGTTGTTTCAAATAAAATACTTTCTTTAACTGTTACTTCATACCATCTTTACACCTAAAGACACATTCCAGGTATCCTCCCTGATATCTTTTAGGCTTGGCTTGGTGAAGTTTCTGTTGTCCTTTGAGAAAACCTCAGGGCATTTACATGTGTGTGTGTGTGTGTGTGTGTGTGTGTGTGTGTTCAGATGTGCACTTGTGCCCATATAAATATCAGTGCTTCTGTGTATTTGCATTTGTGTATGTTTGTGTGTGTGTGCATGCATGTGTATTTACATGTGCACACATGTCCATGTACACAGTGCATCAGAGCATTTGTATCTCTGGGTGTGTTCATGTGCACATTTGTCCACATATACATGAAGTCATCAGGTGTCTTCCTCAAACATCTCTTCCTTATTTTTGAGACAGGTATTTCACTGTACCTAAACCTCAACAATTGACTAGGTGACCTGATCAATGGGATCTATGGACCTTTTCATTATTGACTTCTCAGTGTTAGGGTTCTAACCAATCAAGGGTGCATGCTACTGTGAATGACTGTTTTCATGGGTTCTGGGAATTTGTTGTGGTTTGAAAGAAACTGGCCAGCAAACAGAGTGGCTCTATTAGGAAGCATAGCCTTGTTGGAGTAGGTGTGTACTGTGGAGGCGAGCTTTGGGTCTCATAAATGCTCAAGCTATCTACAGTAAATAGATCACTACCTGTTGCCTGCAAGAATTAGAACTCTCAGCTCTTTATCCAGCTCTATTTTGGTTTGCATGCTGACATGGTTCCACCATGATAATGGATTTAATCTCTGAAATTGTAAGCCATTTTATTAAATGTTTCATTTTAAAAGTTGCCATGGTCATCGTGTCTCTTCACAGCATTAGAAACCGTCACTAAAGCAGGATCCAAACGCAGAACCTCATGCTTGTATCAAGCATTTACCCCTAAGTCATCTCCCTAGGTTCAATCAATTATTCCACCATTATATGTAAGTAGACTGGAAAACTTCCCCAGGGAACCAGAATCATATTTTCTCATTATCAACCTCTGTTGTATTCTAAGCATGTAAAACACTATTAATTAGTGCATGCTTCTTTGAAGTTGACCCCATGTTAAGATTACACAAACTGCATGGTTGTCAAGAGAGCTTGCAGGTCTCCACATACAACAAAAGTTACATTGATAAATGCAGACTTGCTTTTGAAGAAATCAATTATGAGAACCAGCAAGAGACTGACCAAGAGTAAAACAGGACATCTGTATTTTTCCAATAAAGTATCTTTAATCTTTAATGGAAATTCATATTTTCCACAAAATTATGATAGTTTTATTCATCATTTAAATATTTTTATTCAGGGAGCTTCAAAATTTCAGGAATCTTGGTTCATTTTTTTTCCTTCAATGTTAGTTATAATATAAAATAAGTTAGCCTCACAATGATATTATCAATTATTCTACATTCTTATTTAGATAATTATGTATGCTAATCATATTCAGAACTAAAAACTATAGGCTAACCTCTATGCTTTTTTAACTAGGCATTAGGCTTTAGATAAAGGTAATAAGAATACTTAAAGGTATATTTGAAAATGCAATTAGATAAAAAGGGAATTTCAATTATCTTAAAGAAGGTAAAGGGTTCTTTTTTGTGACATCAAAAGGCAAAAAAGATGAATGACTTTTGAGAATTTGTACTTTAAGTAACTATCTAAAAGAATAAGTGACAACGAAGCTTTGGATAACATAGGGAATTTATTATTGAATTTGATGCACACATGCTTTCATAATAAGTCAAATAGAAATGCTATACATGGTTATTCAGAACAGCATTTGTTTATATTATAAATTATAAATATGACCTAAACTCAAGCCAAGTATTAGGATATTTGAAAGATTCTGTTTTTCTAGATCAAATAAATACTTTTGCTATATATATTATGTAATTAAATATATTTAATTAATACATTTTAAAGTCATATTTCATAAAAATAACTACCCATTAAAATAATATGATCATAATTGCATTTTTAAATGTTTTGACTTATTAAAGTTGACATTATGGCTCAGTTTTCCTAAGATAACTCAATAATGCAACATACCTGTGCACATGTCATGGTTAAAGTTTTTGGCAGGTTGGCACAAACCTGGATTATCTGGGTATATACAACCTTAGTTGAGAAAATGTTTCCATCAGTTTGGCCTACAGGTGAATATGTAGGTCAATGATTAATGACTGATGTTAGAAGGGCCCAACCACAGGAGGCATCATCCTGGTTATATAAGAAAATTTAACTGATTAAGTCAGGAGTGCAAGCCAGCAAGCAGCATTCCTTTATGATATCTACTTCAGTTTCTGTCTCCGGGTTCCTGCTTTGCCTTCCTTCAGTAGAGGACTGTGGTTGGGACATGTGAACCAAATAAATCCTCTCATCCTTAAATTACTATTTGTCATTTATCATAGCAGTAGAAATCACTAGAATACTACATCAACTGAAAATCATCAAGGTAAATATAAGGATCATTTACTTGTTTTACTCTCTTTTCTACATCCTTGTTTGGAATCAATCTAAATTGCTTCTATGACATGTTTGGCTCTGTGAATTGGATTTGTTCCATTTATAGTTAGTTTGTTTATTCAACTATTAAACACCCATAGAGTGTCTTGAGTTCTGTGATGGTTATTTTCATTGTCTACCTGATGGGATTAAGGAACATTTAATGAGCATACTTTCTGGTGTGTCTGTAAATATAACTAAAAGATTATATGGAGATGAAAGAAGACATTCTGTGAATGTTAGTGGCTCCAGCCTCAGGGTCTAGGGTCTTGTGCTAAATGGATAGGAGAAGGAGGAAGCCAGTCAGTTATTAGCATTTTCTTTGACCATTTGTTTCTTGATTTTAAAGGTGACTCATAACAATGAGCTATACACATGGTTACACTTTCCAATCATCATTGAACCATGGCCTCTTAAACCAAAAGCAAAATGAGTATTTCTTGCCTTAAGTTGTTTTAACTAGGAATTTTATCACTAAGATGAAAACTAGTATGCAATATAAGTGATGCTTGGATTTCTGACTCTTCAGAGAGACTATGACTTTCCTGGTCACCATCATGTTTAAGTCCAAGGCAATTTAGACTGATAGAGGAGCCAGTTGTGGTGATGTGCTCAATGCTGAGGGTTGAGTTAACAGCCAATAAGTGTTATCACTTACACAGAATCATATACTATTATAAATAAATCATCACAATACCTAACTTCTCATGTTACTTCTAGTGCAAAGTCTCCATTGAAAAATGACCTCAACATGCACTACTTTGACTCCCATATGTATTAAAAGAAAACCAGTAGCCCTGGGAGAAATCAGCTGAAATTTTAAAAGCTGAAAGCCAAATGCAATTTAGTTTACCAGTTTAACTCCACTGCCTTTAATATCTGTCTTAAGTTATCTACCTTGTATCAGAGTAAACACTTTTTATGATGTACTATGCACTAGCAGTGTATGAGAAAGTGATTTTTCTCCTTTCTGGTACCAAATTTCTTATTTGTCAGGCAACTGCGTGGGAAGACTGTTGGCTAATATAACATTTATTCATCAACAAAACAGAAGTATAAAGAAAGTGTTCTCCTATTAGCCAAAATAATTGTCTTAGACAACAAGCTGTCTTTTCCATTCTTTTAAGGTATATTTTAGACTGGATCTCATACAAACTAATTTAAAATTTGTTGACTCCAGGAGTATCCCAGAGAAGAATATGAAGACAAAGAAGAACAAAAGAATAAATATGTATGTATGTTATAATATATATATATGTTTAATAATATATATTAAATAAACATTTATGTATAAAGGTGTAACAACATTTTGGAATGTGGCCATGATGAGAGTTCAAGTAATTGAGGATTCAGTTTGACTCAGACAGAAAACCACCTGGTATTACTGTGGGCATAAATATGTGATCATGTAGAAGAGACCCTGAAGAAACAAGAGGAATGTCTGCTTCAACACAGCTGTTTTATCATAATCTCATCAGTTAGCAATCAAGGAATAATCTGGCCTTTGAGAGTCAAAGGACATGTATCCTCACTCTACAAGTAATTTATGTAATTCATTTAAAATTTTGTAAGTGGCATAGACTTCAGATATCGTTCTCAGTCTTACTGTATAATGGTAGTGCAAGGGGGACGGAAAGCAGGTTACAATAAGAAATACCATCTTTTTGGTTATGTTCCTAGATTGATCCCAAGTAATTGGGGTAGATTCTGGTACAGTCAGTTCTTTTTTTGAAAAAACTTCTAAGGCTGGAGACACAGTTCCATTACTTAAAGTAGATATACCAAAATCCTGAAGATTAGAATTTGAATCTGCAGAACTCACATAAAAGCTGAACACCTAATGTTATGTTTGTCATCCCAGTAGTCTTATGGTGATATGGGACACAGAAATCAAATAATCTTCAGAGACTCATGGGTCAGATAGTCTGATATATTCATCGAAAATGAAAAAAAAAAACAACAAAAGACGGTAGAGGTACTAACTATAACAGAATGGAAGACAAGATCTGACAATGAAAGTTGCCTTTGGACTGCCATATACACCAAGTCTATGTTAAAGCCTTCCTTTTTTTTTAAACAGAAAAGGGGAAATTCTGACTATGTGTTACTTTTATTTGTTAATGAATAAAGAATTGGCTTGGCCTATAGCATGGAAGGAGGAAGGCAGAGTCAGAGAGACATCATGGAGCCACCAGAGTGAGACATGCTAAACTTTGCCAGTAAGCCACTGCCACATGGTGATACACAGATTCATAGAAATGGATTAAATTAATTTGTAGGAGCCAATAAAAAGCTAGAGCTAATGGGCCAAGCAGTGATTTAAATAATATGGTTTCTGTGTGATTCTTTTTGGTCTAAGCTAGCCAGGTAGCCGGGATAAGCAAGCAGTCCCTCCTCCTATATATATGCATACTTATATCCATATACATACACACATTAGTAAACAAAAACTCAAAATATGAATGAGTTTTATGGCCAAACAGATTAAAAACTGAAACTTTCTATACCAAAATAACCATGTAGTCTTAAATATCTTAATTAAAATTCAGTACTATAAATTCCTAAATGGAAGATTTACAATGGTGGGTTAAGAGTCACATATCCTACAATCCCAGAGAACTTAAACAACAATGAGGACACGAAGAGAGACTTAGATCTAATCTACGTGGGAAGTAGGAAGTAGAAAAAGACAAGATCTCCTGAGTAAATTGGGAGCATGGGGACTTTGGGGGAGAGTTGAAGGGGGAGGGGAGAAGCAGGGAGGGGAGCAGAGAAAAATGTAGAGCTCAGTAAAAATCAATTTAAAAAAAGAGTCACATATCCTGAAAGAGAAATATATTCTGAAAATATAATGAGAATAGAGAATAACAAAATAAATGAGTTTAAAAACAATAATCATGGTAAAGGAGATGAACAAGGGCTTTGTTCTGAAACCCCAGATAGAAAATAATCCTTAGAAGAAAGGAAAGAGAAAATTATCAACAAACAAACAAAACCTAAAACAAGTTCATTATTTATATCATTGACTGGAAAGATATATTAATGTAAGAAGAACTTGAATTATATCAATCCAAGAATTGAAATGAAAAATAAAATTAGTTCAATACAGAAATAGATCAAGGACATATGATGGGAGCCTATAAGGAATGAAAACTTAGGTACTTTTCTTGTTTTTTGATCTTTAAGAAATTTATTTTATTTTTTATTTTTATTAAAATTTTCCACCTCCTCCCCTCCTCCAATTTCCCTCCCCCTTCCCTCACTCCCCCCCTCCCTTTCCAGTCCAAAGAGCAGTCAGGGTTCCCTGCCCTGTGGG
>LOEQ01006440.1:27498-41788 GCA_001685075.1 Bramus lutescens | reverse complement strand
CTTTGGAAGAGCAGGCAATGCTCTTAACCACTGAGCCATCTCTCCAGCTCCCAGCAAATTAAATTTTATATCTTATTATCTCTAATAATTTCTATTTAAAGGTAGGAATGTAATTTGATATTGTATATATGTGTAGTGTATTCGTTGTTATTACAGTGTACTACTGCACTATAAAAATTTTTATTTAGCTTTACTTATTTTATTGATGTACATTTTGCAAGCAAGTAGCTATAGATCAAAATGAATTGCTTCATTGGTATTTGTATTGCTTCTCATGAGATGGTTTTAATAATGGTCAGTCTTCAGGAAATCCATTATAAGATTGATTTTTGTAATTATAATGTGTGGAATGATATTAAATATAGATCAATTTATGTGACCTTATGATATTTAATTTTCTTCTTATAATCTGTTTATATCATATCTTTTATATATCTAATGACCTTTAGCTTAAATAATAAGAATCTATCCTATAATTATGTTAATATAAATTTCTAAGCATAATATTAATTTTAATTCTAGGTCAAATCCATAATTAATTTTTATTAGAATAGAAAACAGTTTGCTAAACATTATCTTTTAGTTTTATCAGCTTTGGCATTGAATTTTAGTTGATATAAAATAATTTCATTAAATTCAAATATGAAAAAAATGAGGTCCATAACATTTGTGTGATTCACTTCTTTCCACCTTAATTCAGAGAGAACAAAGTGAATTCAAGTAAAACTCAAATCCATTTCCTTGCTTCTTAAGGCTCAAACTGGCTTAAAAAGGACAATTGCTTCTTCACCAGATTTGGAGATTCTTCCAACATATTGCATATGACCTAAAAACAACTGAGATTTTGTTGGTAAGCGATCAAGAATAGGGCACTTGCTTCATGAAAATATCCATTATTAAATCTGCCACTTGATCATAGATACAAAGAAAAAAATAGAGAAGAAACATCCTCTATTGAGAAATATCTTAGAAACTAACTTCACAACTGGTTTTTATACCAGAGCCTAAAGCAAATAGATAAAATAGCAGGAAAACTTACTTGTCAGGAATGGTTTTGCAAAAACATTCCCTGGGGAATCCCCCCAACCTTGGTGTGAACCCAGTTTTCCACCTTCTAATGTGAATCCTTTCAGCCCTTCCTTCAAGCCCATACCCATTTCTTTCTGTCAGCATCAAGTACCTCCAAATACTGTCTACCTGGGATCAGATTTTTGATTCACATTATTCTTTCTGTCCTTCATTTTCATCTTCCCCTCTGTAACAATTTGTAGGTATCTTTCTTTCACCAGAATCCATTAATTCTACTATTGAGAAATGTAGCACCAATGAAGAAAAGACAAGGACTTCATAACAATAATCATGAAATACTCAAGGATCTTAAAGTAGATATGAATAAATTCCCTAATGAAGATTGTGAAACAAAGACAGTTAAAAGAAATAGTAAAAGCAATTCATTAGATAAAAGTAGAATTTGACAACAACAACAAAACAGAATAACTGAAGAAAACCCAAAGTGATATAAAGCTGGAAAAGAAAAATTTAGGAAGTCTAACAAAAAAACCTCAGTAATAAGCAATTTCAGCACAAAAGACATGGGAGAGAGACTCAGATATTGGAGACATGGTGGAATAAATGGATGCCTCATTCAAAACGATGTTAATTATAAAAAATTTCAGACAAAAAAATCAGAAAATCTGTGACAGTATTAAAAGATCAAATCTATGCATATTAGGAATAGAGAATGGAGAAGAAACCACAGAAAATGTTTTTAACAAAATTGTGGAAGGAAATTCCAATAAACAAAAAAGGAAGAGTCAAAAATGTGAAAAGATTTTTACAAAGTACACATTCAATAGGCAGCTAGTATCCAAAATATGTAAAGAACTTAAAAACAATATAGCAAGAAAACAAATAACCCAATTTAAAAATGGGGTACAGATTTAAACAGAGCATTCTCAAAATAGAAAATCAAACGCCTGAGAAACACCTAAGGAAATGTTCAACACAAGTCACTGAGTCTAGAAATCAAGCTGGTGCCTACACAGAACCTACATTCCCTACGTTTAGCATCTTTGGTAAAGGATTGTACTCTGTATTCTACCAAAGCAGAAACAGAAACGTCAGCTCAACCACAGATCCTTTGATCTAAAATGATGTCCTGACTATGAGATTCTAGTGCAATCATGGAACAAAGCTTGTGGAAGTGACTAACAATATCTGATTTGACTAATGTCTACTCCATGAGATGGGACCCATGCCTGACACTGTTTTGGATACCAAGAAAATCTGACACTAGACAAAACCACATACTACTATTCTAAAATATCAAACACAAAGAAAAATTACAATAAAGTGGCTCCTACTAACATCTGCTATACCCATAGATCAGTTCCTTGCTCAACCATCATCAGAGAGGCTTCTTCCTGCAGCTGCTGGGAACAAACACAGAGATCCACAGACAGATATTATGCAGAGAGTAAAATACCTTGAAACACTCAGCCCTGAACTGGATAGCTCCCTCATATCCCTCCCTTCAAGGCTCAGAGAACCTCTAAGAAGACAAAGCAGTGTTGGGGGAGGCCATGCGTTCATTTCTCAACTGCCCTGACTCGAAAAACACAGAAACTATATTATTTCAATAACTGCTTGGCCAATCACTTACGCGTCTTTCTGGCTAACTCTTATATCCTAAACCAACCCATCTCCATTAATTTGTGTATCTCCACATGACTGCGGCTTATCGGCAAGATAATATATATTACGGTTTCCAGTTTAGTTCTTTTATGAATTCCTGGTTTTCCTGGGTGTGTGAAAGAGTGGGTCACTGTTTCTTGTACTTTCTCTTGTGTTCTTTTTCTCCTGTTTGTTTTCTTCAATTGCAGGGTGTTAGCTTTTGTTTTGTCTTTATTTTGTTTATTTTATTATAACCACTTAGAAGTCTGTTTTCTAGTGAGAGACAGAAAGGGGGTGGATCTGCATGGGAGGAAGGTAGAGAGGAAGTGGGGGAGTAAAAGGAGGGCATACCATAATCAGAATATATTATGTGAGAAAAATGTTTCCAATAAAATATGTACAATCCAAGTCCAAAGCATATCAAAAAGATGTAAATCAATAAGCATAATTCACCATATACATAAACTTATAGACAAAAATCATATCATCTTATTAAATGTAGAAAAGGCATTTGAGAAAAATCCAACATCCCTTCATGATAGAAGTCCTTGATAAACAAGGTATAAAACTGGCATACAGAAACATAATAAAGGCAATTTATAGTAAGTCCGCATCATTCTACATGGAGAGAATCTCAAAGATTTGCAACTAAAATCAGGAACCAGACAAAGAGGTCACTAACTCCATACCTGTTCCATTCAATATAGTACTGGAAGTCTTAGCTAGAATAATACAAATGAAGGAGATCAAGGGATACAAAGAAAGAAAAGTCAAATATATTTATTTGCAGATGAAAAGATAGTATATATAAGTTACTCTAAAAATTTCACCAGGAAATATCTTAAAATGATAAACACTTTCAGCAAAGTATCAGGATATAAAATGAACACAGAAAAATCAGTAGCTTTCCTATATACAAGTGTCAATCAGTCTGAGAAAGAAATTAGGGATACAATATCTTTTACAATGGCCTCATATGTGTATGTGTGTGTGTGTGTGTGTGTGTGTGTGTACATACACAATGGAAAACTGAAGAAATATGCTGGCAATTAGTGGCAGTCAACTGGTGGATGGATTCCATTGCGTAATACCAGAGGCAGATGAAAGTGTCAGAAGTGGAAATCTCACAAACTATCCAAGGGAAAGGCCCCTTGGTTAAGCTCTGAGGAGGTCCCACAAGATGCCAGCTTTATTCAAAGAGTCTAGTAGAATCTATATGTTTGAATAGATGAAGAAAATGCCAGAAAGAGG
Source organism: Bramus lutescens (assembly GCA_001685075.1). Taxonomy (NCBI): domain Eukaryota; kingdom Metazoa; phylum Chordata; class Mammalia; order Rodentia; family Cricetidae; genus Bramus; species Bramus lutescens. The sequence continues at coordinate 37,864 of LOEQ01006440.1, read as the reverse complement.
ACTAATACCAAGAGTTTCAGCATTATCTAAACATTGAGTTGTAAAACAGAGAAAAGATACAAAGAATAAGAAATTTGGGCACACATGAAAAAAGAAAACAGGTAAGGAAGATTCTACTTTATAGTACCAGAAAACAAACAGGCAAAACATATTAAATCCATTTGTGTAAAAAGAAGAAGTATTCACATTTTTGTTATGTTTTTGATCAGAAATATGTCTACCTTTAAAATAGGTCAATATTAAATTCTAATGTTTAAACTGTTGAGAGTAGTACAGTTAAGGAATAAAGTAATGCTTTTGCAATAAATCAAAGTTCTCATATCAAATTTTGAAGCAAAGAAATTTCTATATCTCCAACTTATTTTTACTATTTATAAGAAAATGAAATTACTTGAAGTAATTACTAAGTGCTGTCTATTTATGTAATATTCTTCAGCAGGATTTATTATCACAGTTGGCAGAGACATTGAACTAAATTGTGTATTATTAATCTTTAAAACTATCTTGAATTAGGTTGAAAAATACCAGATGAAGTTCATATAATATGTCACTATTAATTAATAGGAAAAGTTCCTGCTGAGGAGCTTATTTACGCAAAATGAATGGTTTTCGTTAACTAGTAATTAACATGACTACATTACAAAGGTCGAAATTATTACATAGTACACAATACCTTGCCTGCAGTTTCTGAAAGACAAATTTATCAACATAAATGCAATTTTGATAAATATGAACAATGACATAGCCATTTAGGTGAATAAATAACAATGATAATCTAATAGAAATAACATTTGATATAGTCAAAAGGAAATAAAGTTTCATAGATTACATATTGTTCAAAGTATATTAATACCTTTATCTTTTAATTTTATTTGCAACAGTATGATGTGTTCCTGTTATTTACACATCAAAGCAATCAGAGGGAAAATAATCCTTAGTAAACGAGATACATTCAAACTGTTTAATGAGCACTTGATTGAAACATTAACAATAGCAACATAGAGAAAATAGAAAATTTCTGAAATAAGCTTATATTTTCGTAAGTGATTTTACTGCTACATATCAGACTGGCTGTGAAAGAACTGAGAAGTGGTAGGATGAAAAAAAAACAGCAGTTTATATCAGTAAATCATAATCCAGTCGAGGATTGGTCTATTGTTTTAATGCATAAGGTATCCTACAACATTATGTGTTTGGGGTTTTCTCTTACTCAATTTGGAGATGCATAAGTATTAAGTCCATAACAGCAGTGAAGGCAATAATTTAGTGAAATTTCATTTGTATTTTAATAAATAAAGGCTTGCCTGAAGATCAGAATGCAAAGCAGCCACACTACTCAGTCATACAGGCCAGGTAGTGATGGCACACACCTTAATTCCAGCAGCCAGAGTTGATAGGCATAGATACTGGGTGCTGGTGGTTCATGCCTTTAATCCCAGCACTAGAGAGGAATGTAAAATGCAGTGAGACAGGAACTTGCTCTTTTTAAGTCTGAAGATTTCATAGAGGTAGGAGCTCTCTAGTGCTGTCACTGTTTTGCTTTCCTGATCTGCATGTTGAACCGCAATATCTGTCTCTAGGTTTTTATTATTTGTGCTAAAATAACCATTAGTGTCTCAAGCTCAACCTCAGCTTTGAATCCGTGTGCATTCTAAGAGCATTGTTCTAGTCACTGAAATCAACCAGGGATACTTCAGAAAAACAGAATTTAGTAAGTATCTGTATATTAGAGTTTTCAAGATCAGGTTAAAACTATACTTTGAATTTATAATTGCAGATTGGAGAGTCTGTATACTCTCAATGTTTGAGAGACTGCATGGGGTTTGACAAACCACAACAGAGGTAATATTAATTAGTAATTTCAAACACATAATATTGTTGTAAAGAGCTGAAATTTTTACTTGTTTGTTAGCAATTATATTTTCTTCTCTTAGAACTTGGTTACAAGAGATGTGAGAAGTGAAAGACAAGAGCTAAAATTATCTGTTTAATAAATATATTTTTAATTTAGTAGAAGCCTTCCTGCTGAGTAGAAAATCAAGGTTTCTTCATATAACACCTGTATAATGTGGATAAAATCCAACATGCAGAGCTATCAAATGCACTGACAGTGACTAAAGTCAGGCAGGAGGTTGGCCTGAAGGGAAGCATGACCCTGAATCTTTACAAAAGTGAGAATGAGGTTCAGCTCTGGGCTGTTCTGTAAAGATATTTGGAAATCAGATAGAAATTTTTTTTAAAAAAGTTAGCTCAAAAATGCAAAGGAACAGTGATGAACAAGTGAGTTTCGAATGGTTTGAACAATAGCAAGCAACCAAGTAGGTAAATAAATTCTGTGAAGAAATCTTACCTGATGCTCTGGCAAGCCTGTTGAACTACATATGTGGCTGTTAAAATCGGGGCAAAAAGAAATTTAAAAATGGAAGAAAAAACAGAAGGGAGTTCAGGTTCTACTTTGTAAATACCTGGAGTATTAAATTTGAATAAAATAATTTTGTTGTTTACCTTTTGTGATTATAGTATAATTACATTTTTTCTTATCCTTGCCTCACTCCAAAGCCTGCAGTATACCATACCTTCTTGCTCTCTTTCAAACTTATAGCCTCTTTTCCCATTATTTGTTATTACATGCATATATATATGACATGATGATATACATATACAATCCTAAATATAATCCGCTTGTTCCATGTGTATATATATATATATATATATCAATTGTATGTATGTTTGCACGGCTGGCCATTTGGTATTGGATAATCAGTTGGTGTGCAATTCCCTAGGAAAAATTATTTCTCCCACTCTCTGCTTTAAATAGCTGCCTGTAGTCTTTGTGTAGGACTGAGGCTTCACAGGCTGCACCCTGTCTATTTTTGCAGAATTTAAATAAATTTTTTAAAGATTTATTTATTTATTATGTATACAACATTCTGCCACCATGTAATCCTGCATTCCAGGAAGAGGTACCAGACCTTATTATAAATGACTGTAAGCCACCATGTGGTTGCTGGGACTTGAACTCAGGACAACTGGAAGAGTGGCCTATGCTAGTAACCTCTGAGCCATCTCTCTAGACACTTAAATAAAAATTTTTAAGAATTTCCTTCATAACAAAGTAAGTTTCTTCAGTCTTCAAATGTGTCAATAGAAATATTCATTATATAATTCAAAACAAAAATTATGCTTATGAAACATGGCAGCATATGTGCTAGCCAGTACCAGAGGCCGGCAACTTCACATGCAAACTCTTAGACTAATGTTTCAAAATATGTCTCCTATCTTTTTCTTGTGACCTTAAACTGGACTTACTCAGAAATATATTGAGACAAACATGCTAAAAAATGTCCCAACCCCCCAAAAAAACTCCTGTGTTTAGAATTCTTGAATAAAGTCCCCATGTCTCTTTTATTTTAGAAGCATACTCCCTCTGTTTCTATTTCCTGGTGTAGGAAAAAGTGTTTCTCCCTTTATGATTTGATTGTGTTTTTTATGGTTTGGGGTTCAGTGGGTACAATATATTGCATTTGGTTATGTAGATATGATATACACAAACCACATGAGCATCACCAACAGATCCATACACAGAATAGCAATCAGTGAAATAAATCAACCCGGTCATCACAATATTGGAATTATTAGACTGATTTTTATATGACTCTGATTAAGAATATAAATAAACTGGGGTTATCCTTGTATATTTCTGGGAGTTTCCCTTGCACCAGGTTTCTATATAACTCTGAAATGTCCCCCTGTTCAGTCTTCCCTTTCAGTACTCTCTCTCTCCACCTCCCCACCTTATCCTTCATGTTCTCAACCCTACCTGATATCAGTCCCTCCAAAAAAATCACAAAATTTCTTCTATTTCCTTCCCAGGGAGATCCTAGTGTCTTCCCTTGAGCCCTCCTTGTTACCTAACCTCTCTGGAACAGTGAACAGTGACAAGGTTATCCTTTACTTTATAGATAATACATGCCATGTTTGTTTTTCGTGGTCTGCTTACCTCACTCAAGATGATTTCATTTCTAGTTACATCCATTTTCCTTCAAATTTCATGGTGTTCTTGTTTTTAATAGCTGAGTAATACTCCGTCATGTAAATGTACCACATTTTCTTTATTGATTCTTCAGTAGAGGGGCATGTAGGTCATTTCCAGGTTCTGGCTGTTATGAATAAAACTGCTATAAACAGAGTTGAGCAAGTGTCTTTGTGATATGATTGAGCATCCTTTGGGGATTTCTGCTGAAGAGAGGGGAGAAGGATTGTAGGAGCCAGAGGAGACAAGGATATCACAATAAAACCCATGGAATCAACATCCCTGGGCTCATAGGAGCTCATAGAAATTGAACTGACAACCAGGAGGGCTGCATTGTACCAACCCTGTCCCTCTGAATAAATGGAATAGTTGAATAGCTTTGGTATAATCATGGGAGTCCTAACTGTGTGAGTAGGGGCTGCCATGACTATTTTGCTGGCTTTTAGGACCCAATTCCTCATACTGGCTAGCTTTTCCCAGCCTTAACAGGAGAGGAGGTGTTTAGTCTTACTGCACTTGATATGCTATGTTTTGTTGATATCCATTGGTGGCCTGCCCTTTTTTGAATAGAAATGAAGGAGGAGAGGATTGGGGGATGCAGAGGGGGTGGGGGGTGGGCTGGGAGGAAAGACAAGAAGGGAAACTGGTCAGGATGTAAAATAAACAAATAAATATTGTTTAAAATGTATTTATATTTCCCCATTATTCCCTTTTTTATTTTCATTTATTTTATAATTTCATTTTATCTTCCACCCATAGTTTCCACCCCCAATTACTGATGCCCCTCAGTTCCCCCAGTCCATCCTCCCATCCACTTCTCCCAATGGCTAAGGGCTCCCATGGAGGGTCAGCAAAGTCTGGCACATTAAGTTGGGGTAGGTCCAAACCCCTCTCCCCTACATTAAGGCTGAGCATGGCATCCCACCATAGGAAAAGGACTATAATAAGCTACCTCATACACCAAAAATAGATCCTGGTCCTATTGCCAGGTGGCTCACAGATAGTTCAAGACTGGTTCCTGTTGTTGGAGGGCTCTTGTTTGTTCCCGGTTGCCCAGACCCAAAATAACCACTCAGAAACTGTACTAATTAAATCACTGATTGGCCTATTAGCTCTAGCTAGCTATTGCATCCTAATTTAACCCATTTCTGTTAATCTAGCAATCAACATGGCAGTGGCTTACTGGCAAGATTCCAGCTCGTCTGTTTACACCTGTAACTACATGGCATCTCCTGACTCTACTTTCTCTCGCATATATATTCCAGCCTGGCTATATTCTGTTAAGGCATTGACCAAAAAAAGTTAATTTATTCATTAACCAATAAAGGCAACGCATATACAGAAAGACTTCCCACATCAGTCTCCCACATATGGAGGGCCTAGTTTGGTATCATGGAGGCTCCATAGCTCTCAGTCAAATGCTTCTGAGTTTCCACAAACTAGGTTCAGTTGTCTCGTAGATTTTTCCCTTGTTAATATATTCCCTCCTCAACACTTTCAATAATGGCTATGATGACAATAATAATGATTTACATACATGATGTGTTTAAATTTTGTCTTTGAATACTAAAGACTTCGTTTTGTCTCAAAAAAGGATATAAGAAAACTCTTTCCAAAGTAAATAAAAGTACAGAAATATCCAGAAGTAAAATGTAACTTATTAAAATGTAATATGGAAATTTTAGAACAAAAATATCTGGAAAAATATGGACTTCTTGAAGTTTTATAAGTGAAACAACAGAATACTGGAAAATAGATTAATACCATTATCCATCCACCCAAGGGAGCACAGACTGACAGGTTAGCAGAGCAACAGAATATTGTGGGGAAATTTTAGTAGACCTTTACAAATGTAATATATAATTTCCTATGGAGAGGAATTAAAATTAAAATGGTTAAAAAAATTTAACAGCACACAAGCTAAAATTTCCCCAAATTTTGTGAAACAGTAAATAACACAAGGAGTTTACCAGATGTAGTAGGAGGCCACTATTTAATTCCCAGCTGCTCAGCCCCAAAATAATCACACAGACTCTATATTATTTAAATCACTGCTTGGCTCATTAGCTTTAGCTTCTTATTGGCTAACTCTTACATATTAATTTCACCCATTCCTATGAATCTGTGTATTGCCACTTGGCAGTGGCTTACCGGGCAAAGTTCTGGTGTCTGTCTCTGGTGGGACTACATAGCTTCTCTCTGACTTTCTCCTTCTCCCAGCATTCAGGTTAGTTTTCCCTGCCTACCTAAATTCTGCCCGATTGAGAGGCCAAAGCAGTTTCTTCGTTAAACAATGGTATTCACAGCATACAAAAGCATTCCCACATCAACCAGAACCTAAGAAGACCACACATGTAATGAATTTGCTCCCACATCAGTATCTGGGTTAAATAATTACACACAAAATTGCAGCTGCTTTAAGTAATTAGGCATTTATGAAGCTCAGGGAAAATTATCATGTATCATCATGCTGATATCTCATGCACTTGTGTCACGTATGGTGGCTATTGCACGTGGCATGTGGATAGAAATTCAGGTCTATGTCTTGAAAGCACTAGCCTTTCATAAACAATAATGTGATATTAACCAAAGAGGAGTGCAAAAATCTAGCATTTATATTGCACTCTCTGGAGGAAGCAATGCTTAATGTCCAGTTCTAGACATTTTAATTTATGTGTTGTGACAACAAGGGGCAAGTACATCTTTGCAACTTAGAATACTGTGATTAGCATACTCAAAATATAACTGATAACTTTATATTTGTTGAGACTGAGACCAGGCGTGGTTTCCATATTATGGTCTCTAAACATAACTAATTATTGTTTAGGAAATTTCAGGACTTTTTTCTAAATCCCTTTATCTGAATTGATCAGGTCTTCAAAAATTTTAGAGACTAATTTGTTGTCCTCTTATATATTTACCAACTTTCAATTTAGTCACACTTTAGTAATACCTTCACTACAATATCTGCACTAAAGGACCAAAGAGTAGGCTATTGTAGCCTAGTTATACTGATAAATAAAATTACCTAACATCAATGGCTGAGCATCTATATTATCAGCGATATAAGAAATCAATGGCTATAGGAGAGTATTCTACTACTCTTCTTTAGCACTGAGAAAGAAAAGATACAAATAGGCAAAGGGGATGTTAAATTGATCATAGCTTTAGAATCAAACTGCTCTCTGATACCTATGAGGGATAGTTTTCAGACCATTAATAGTTGCCAAAATAGAAAATCTTCAATTCCCTTAGAGTATATTTTGTATGTGAATTGGCATGTAGTCTATGCATATCCTTCCACACACTTAAAATTATTTCTAAGATGCTAACAATAGCCGATGCAATGTGAATGTTCTCTAACAATTGCTACATTATTTAGAAAATAATGAGAAGAAAAGGTTACCTATACATGTAGCTATCATGAAATTATTTTAAAGTAGTTTCTATATATAGTTGGTTAAATAAATGATATGATAACCAAGTATATGGGTTTTTGAGACAGGGTATGATATGTTTTTAACAATTCAAAACATTTAATTTTGTGATCACTTACCTAATTTTTATATTTGAAAGTATTTTAGCTTACAATATTACTCATTGGATATATTAAATATAACTTACATGAATATCTTAAAACTGAAACTTCTTGAAACACTCAGAAAAAGACCCAGATGATTTCTCATTAGCAAGAACACTAGAAGTATTAGAAATGGCAATTTCCTTTTCCATGATTTTTAATTTTGCACAAATGAGCTGGTGCCAGTGATGCATTTCTGTAAGATTACTAACTACGCTGCTTACCTCTTGTAAGAGGTGCATGTTACAGATCAGTATTAGAAGCTTTGATATTTTTAATGGCAATGAAATTGTCATTATCCAGCTTGCAGGCTGGATTAATTACTTTGCAAAAAGTCTCACTGCCTTTTATTTGTTTACAAATGAGAAAGGGATACCTTACAGAAGAAGTAATTATGGTGATCGCATGGTACAGTGCTCCCTAATATCATTATTTCTTTAATAATAAGAATTATTTATTTATTTATTTGTAATGGAACAGAAAAAAACAAATTGTAAATTTAAAATTGTTGCTGATCATTGTATTTAGAAACAGTGATTATGTTTGTCCAAACAAATCTGCAATAATTTAATGCAAACCATATTCATGTCTTTGACCTGCACAAAGATTCCTAATCAGAATTTATTAATAATAAGCTGTGTGTGAAAACATCTTGATCTGTCTCTGTAAATAAATAGACTATTTACTATATTTAAATAAGAGACTAAACCAAATTAAGTGAATATGTTATATCAAAAACAATTAACAAATACAAAATTTCAAAGGATTGAAGAACATACTAAAGAAAAGTCAGGTGATGACATAACCTTTATGTGAGTACTATTTGTGGACATATATATAAACTGCATGCAAAACCACAATAGAAAGAAAAGAATTTGCTCATCATGTCTGTGTGAGAACTAGGGTAAAAAAAATATGCAAACACACATGGGAGTAGTGTAATATGCCTTTTAATCAACTGTTCCTTTAATTTGAATACGTCATTATCTTTGCAGAAATTTATAATTAAAACAAGGAAATAAAGATACGATAAAAGCAGAAACAGCTCTTTAGGGAAGAGTTACAGCTAATGATGAGATTTTTTTTCCTCATTTGGATGTTCATGAAGAAACACTTCTGCCTTATTTTTAATCAACTCAATTTTCTTGCCTCCATGAAAAATACACAGTTTGTCATTTATGAAAACTCCATATGCCTACTGTATGCTTAAAGGTAAGATGATTATTGGAAAAACAACAGTCTAATCAATTTATTTTATGACAAACTGAGAAAAATACATTGAAAATGACAAACTAGTGACTTATGCACACCAGTAATACACTCACGTGCCTGCTAAACTGTAATTGAATATGTATTGTTATTTAAAATTCAGGCAATCATAATATTTTCCAAAAAAGGAAAGTGTTCTTCTCACAAACAGTCTCATTCAGAGAGTTATAAACCGACTGTTCCTAGTCTTGGGAGAAATTCATGAAGTCTTTAGAAATTTCTCCAAGTAAGCAGATCTACTGAATTCTTTCTGCACTGTAAATGATCTCCAATGACTATACAAGGAAACAATTGCTTAAACTAGGAAATTCTACTAAAAATGCTACACTGATGGAACAGATAAACTATCGAGTTGTCTCCAGAGAATTGTCTATACAGAAAGAGGCTTGGAAGCTCATTTCTGCTATAAACACACTTTAGGAATGGGATTGCTTAATGACTCCCTTGCAGCTTTTACCAGAAATTCAGCTATAAGTCATAAAAGCTCCACTTCATATTCCATCTCCCATGCTACATCTTATAATTGGCAATGAGGTCATTTGGTGAGACATAATCCTACTGCTCATAATAGCAAATCTTTTTATTTTGGTACATGCCAGCTAAAATTGTTCTCATATTTCCATGGTAGCCTGTGCTTGTCTTTTCTATCTCTATCATCCAGAGTAAGCAAAGTGGACATAATTATCAAAAACTTTTAAACAGATGCAGGTGATGTGGATCAGTGTTAAATAACACATTCTGCTGCTTCAGAGGACCTGAGTTCATTTCCCAGGACCCACATCAGGTGAAATCAGCATTGCTTGTAACTCCAATTCCTGGGATTAGACACCTCCTCAATCTCTTAAGGTACCTCACTCAGACGCAAAAAACCACATACACATGCACACATGTGTATTCCTGAACTCCCTCACATAGTAAAAAATAAAATATTTTTTGTCAGTATAGCAATATTTGTTTATATATTCACTTAAAGTACATAAAAGAATACATGATATTCTACTGCAGATAAATATCTCAAATTTTGGCTTCCTGCTGACTCTTATTCATTAGTGACTCAAAGGTCTCCCCATAATAGATGCTGTCTGTTTCAGCCACCTGATTGTTGTAGCATCAGTATTGTATTTTCCAGGAACTTAAAAGAAACACAAATAATAGAAGTTTAGAGCCAATACTGACCTTAAAATAATCCAGATCATCTCTATAAGAAAATTTTGAATGGACAAAAACATTTAAAAATTAAATAAACTTGACTGTAGTAATAAAGAAAATTTACTTTTAGCTATTCTGAGAGGTGTAAGGTGGTATCTCAAAGTTGTTTTGATTTAAATTTCCCTGATCGCTAAGGAGGTTGAACATGACCTTAAGTGTCTTTTGGCCATTTGAACTTCTTCTGTTGAGAATTCTCTGTTCAGTTCAGTACCCCATATTTTAATTGGGTTAATCAGAGTTTTAATGTCTAGTTTCTTGAGTTCTTTATATATTTT
>LOEQ01006440.1:7728-19689 GCA_001685075.1 Bramus lutescens | reverse complement strand
AACTCCTGCAGCAATTGCCCTCACCACTTTGACCCCAGACCCCAGCCCGGAAGCTGGCTGTGTTGGGGAATCCTTTGGCCCCACAGGTGGAGAGGGGTGCTGGTGAAGGGAAGCTGGGATGGGATGAGAAGAGAAAGGCAGCACGCAGGGGGGAAGCCCCCACTGGATGGCCAGAAAGTTTAGGGGGATGGGGGGCACCTGAACTCCCCTTTCTGTGGCGTCAGGATAGCTGCTGGTGGAGCACTCACCCCTCTGGAAGGATCTTCTGGTACAGGATCTGGGCCACTTGCTAGCCAGGGACCTTGCAGACTAAAGGGTGCTCTTGCTGGTTGCAGGCTCAGTGGGACAAAGACAAAACTATTATGGTTGTATTATAGCATCTTATTTGATGGCCTCTTTTATGGTAAAAACAATATTGATAAGATCACATCTTTTCCTAATTCTTTTCATATTAACATAATATAATCCAGGAATTTGTCTTCTGACATATGATATAGAAAACATAGCATACTACAGCAGCGCACTAATAACAATATGAGATTCCAGTGTTAAATTCATATGTAAGACTTTTTAATATTAAGGAAGACATGAAATCCCAGAACACAAAAATGTAAGATTGTTTTATTTGAAAATCAGTTATGAAGCAAAAATGTTTCACCATTTTCTAGCCCTAAGACACACCACCTCCATTTTAGCAACAATGAACTAATATATGCTGATGGTAGAGAACACCCATATTTTCCAATCATCTTTTAAAGTGTTGATATTTTAGGTTTTGACTTTTAACATAAAAAGCAGTAATGTGAAAGAAAATAACTTTCTTTTTTTCTTTTCCTTTTTTTTGCTTTTTGTTTTTTGTTTGTTTGGGTTTTTTTTTTCTTATTTTTTGAGGCAGGGTTTCTCTATGAAACAGTACTGGAACTCACTCTAGACCAGGTTGGCCTCAAATTCATTTAGATTCACCTGCCTCTGCCTCTTGATTACTAGGATTAAAGGTGTGTGCTACCACCACCCAGCTGAGCAACTTTCAATGAAGCAGAAATTCTAACCTATTTGAAATTGGTTCTCATTAATTTGTTTTTATTCTGTCATAGTTATTTATTTCCTTGGTAATGAAATCTAATTACATTGGATTAAAATTTCAAAATAACAAAGTAAATAGCTTTTGTTTACATTTTAAAAATCTTTGCATTTTCCATTCCTCAAAACAGAAAATGTAAGCTATGTGCAAGTGAAGCTGCAGAAGAAAGACAGGATTAAATTCTGATGTATCTGAAAACTTTTTGTTTTTGTTTTCAGGCTTCAATTTTACACATATTTACTCCCCTTTACTTTTTTTACAAGTTAGCTACTGAAGACTAAAATTTTTATTCCTTTCAAAACTTGATTTCTACATTTTCTTAAATATTTCATATTTCTTCAGATTAACTTATCTCATTTAATTTATTAAAAAGAAAGAATAAGCATCTATTCAAATAATTGTGTTTCACCTTTATCATGGTCTAATTTCACAACTACTACACTTCCTGAAATCACTATATTTCTCACAGGATAAAATGAACATAACATATGGGGGCCGGTGACTTCTGAATACCCCTACTTTTAAAAGCTTATCAATGTCAAGATAATAAAAATATGTAACCAGCTAAGCAACATTATGGTATAACTCAGAAGATGTTTCAGATTTAGAAAATATGTGATCGACTGTTATCTTCAATAATGCAATCTAAGTTTATGTGTATCTTTCTCTAATAACATCAATACCTTAAATATGATATTTGGACACAAAGAGAATCAACTTAATATACTCTGGTGTGTGAAGCATGGTGTCATCCAATATAATAGTCATCTGCCCTGCACACTCAGTGCATCTCTCAGCCCTCATCAGAGAAGCTTCTCGCAGTAGATGGGAAATAACAGAGACCTTACAACTGTTAACTACATAGACAGCAATAGCCTTTCAAGTGCTTATCCCTAAATGGGTGTCTCTGTCGCATTCCTGTCTTCAATGATCAGGGATCTATGTGTAAAGAGTGCAAGAAGATAGTAAGAGCCAGGAAAGGTGCATAATTTGAAGGAAGGTGTTTTCCAAACGTGGCAAGGCAGGAGCACATATGAATTCCCAGCAATTTTGATGGCATGAATAGGACCTGTGCAAGCTCAGGCCATTCAAAATCTCAGCAAGGAGGGGTGCAAGGTGAACACAAAAATTCCACCCACACCAAGCTAAGGAGCTTTGCATTTGATTGGTGCTGAGATTGAAAATATCAGATTTTTTTTGTTTTTTGTTTTTTGTTTTAAATGGTTTGACACCACATTCTAGGGCAGGTCTCACACTCAGGAGCAGTGAGCCAACACAAACTGGCAAACTAGTCTCAGTTGTGGTAGAGGATAATTATGAGCTTGGGTGATTAGAGATGTGAGGAAGGAACTGGGAGGGGTAGAGAAGAAGAGTATGGCCAAAATAAATTGTATGAAATTTTTATGGAATAAATAAAATGTTACTAAAATGACATTTATCTCATCAAAAATTAATTATTCTGAAATAACAGTGTGATTGTTGAGTTAAATATACTGTTAAACTTCATGAATTTATATCATATTGTTTAGTATGACACCTTTAATTTCAAATGTTTGAGTGCTGTTTCTATTAGCACCTTTCTAGAAAATCCAACATCTAAGTTTTATTTTTCACAGAGGATGGTTGCAACAACAGACAAAAAAATTCTCTGGCTGCATTCCTGTCTCTATTGTGAAAAAAATTTTGATGTGTGCTTCAATTTAAGATAAGTATTCACAGCATTATTTTCAATATACATTGAAAAATAAATTTTACAAATACAGTGCATGACAAAGTAGTTGTAATTTCATTCAAATTAAGTAACCAAGACATTTTCTTTCTTGAATATCATTGAGTAATACAGAAGAGATGATGTTGTAATTGACACTTCAAAACAAAGTGAACAAAAGTTATTGGACATTTCTGCTCAACATACTTTTTTTAAAATTGAAGAAATCCATTAATATGTATTTAAAGCACAATGGAAGCTGATAGAATTTAAAACTATACATAATTGTTAAAACACCATTTGTTTTGTAAATTAAACCAAAAGAATACTATTACCAATTTGTAGTTCCCAATCATTTCCCTTAAATACGATTTATTTTTATCTAGAATTTTGGCAAAATAAGAGATGTGGAAAAACTATGTCATTGCCATTTGTTAGATAGTAAACATTATTTCATGAAATTATTCCTAGATGAAGATTGTTCTTTAATACAGTGCATAGGATCAACTAAGCATGCGATAAACACAGAGGGTAACTGGATAAGATCCCTAGCACAGTGTCACATCCTGGCATAGGGTGAGTTTAAAATCATAGTATAATTAAACCAGGTATGATACTAAGTAGTTGTTATAGAGACACTGAATGTCTTCAGGAACAAAGTCTTAATATACAAGATATTTTTACAAATAGTATTCTTTCCAAAGTCTTACCTCTAAATTCTTATTGATTTCCATAATCTCACTTTACTCCCACAGCTTTTGGTTCTAGACCCAGAATGCCTTTCAGTAATAACACTTCTACACTTATATCCATACTAAACACTTCTCTTATCTTTTCTACCTATTAACTAATAACTTTCCTCTTTGACTCAATGTGGATCTTTTATTAATTGAGTCAGCTGCTTTCTCACTGTTCCTTCTTTACTTTACCCCAGTTTATATTTGTAGTTTCAGTTAGGTCCTTCTCTCTACCCTTTATCTTGTAGCAAAGTCTGTTACAACTACTTGATTCCAAAGCTATAGCTGAACTAAAATCATACTTATAGAAAACACCCTTTTGTGTTATTTGAAGTTCTTGATTCTAAATTTCAAGTAGAACATGTGTGCCAATCCAAATCTTCCTCATATTCCTGGTTAGTTAAATACTTCTACCACAGACCACCCATCTCCTTTCTTCCAATGTTTTATGTTTCCCTCAACTTATTTCTGTTGAAATTTTAATTAGAAAAGAGAGGTAATCAGGCAAGAATTGTCATTAGTGACTCTACTATACCTCTCATATCATAGAAGAGCACCCATTCTACCCACTTGTTTTAATCATTTATGGCTTTAAAGGGAAGCTTCCTATTTGCATACTTCTATAACCTGTTATAGCCACAGGATGCTGAAAACATAATCCCAGGTATCTTGCTTTATCAGGTTAGATTCTCTTTTATGACATCTTGGCAGCAAATGCTCATCTTTTGATACCTTCAATTAAAAAAATCATTTTCTACAGATCCTATTACCTGTGGAGTTTTTCTTGTGATATATTTTTAAAGTAAATTTACATGCCATATGTATGTAAATTTCAAACTCACTATCAGTTTCAACCACCAGTTGAACTCTGAACAAAACTAAATTACTAATGACTTTGGTATCACCAAATATAATTCACAGTTAATTAATTCCAGGCACTAAGTTCCCATTTTACTTTAAAAATCAGGTGGTTTCTATAATATAGTCATTATTACAATGACTTAATTTGAACAACCAGTATCATTTTGCATGGCTGTCTATTTCATCTTTCCAAATACCTGTACTCATTTGACTTAAATAATTTTTAAATCAAGCCAGAAAATATTTAAGTGCATATGAGTACTAGTAATTATCTTCAAAACTATAATTAAACAGTTAGGTTATTTCCTCAAATTCAATTTACAGTTGTCCTTTATAAACCAGATTCTCAAGCTTATATTCAATAACACCTGAGAAGTTAAGAACCAGGCCTAACTTTGTCTCCTATGGTATATACTACCAAAATACACTCTAGATGTTAATTAGAATAAGATGTCAGAGCTGAGTGTAGCATTAAATACTACTAATTGCATCACCTTGAAGACTGAAGTATAAATATTGAGAGGTAATTAATACATTAAAAGATGTAAGATTATTGTCCAAATCTATGTATTTCAAATTCCTTTATCTGATTCTTGTAACAGGAGTAATAAAAACCCAGAGATTGGGGTTCAACACAAAAGAAACAGAAAAACAAAGCAGCGAAGCCATTAAAGAAGTCTTACCTCTACCAAGGTTGGGTGACCACAAACTAAAAAGAACAGCTTAAGCTTCTCTCTCCTTTCATTTTATATTCCCTGTAGTAGTGAAATTAAAGGTACTACTCTCTAGTACTGGGATTAAAGGTGTAGGCCACCACTGTCTGGGTTTGTTTCTGTATTGATCTTGTGGAACCTGGTGTAGCCTTAAACTCACAGAGATCCATCATGGATACTTCTTCAAACAGAACTGACTTAAGATCACTTTCATGACAATTACAGCTGTCATGCTTGTGGCTCAATTGAAGAAAACACAAGTTAGAGACTACACACACAGCAAAACACAATAAGCTGTAATCCAGGGATTAGAGAGCTATTGAATACAATTAGAATGGTTTTTTTTCTGTAATGCCTCAGAGAGAAAATGAAATTATTTCAAACAGATACAGTCTTAATTGAAAATAGAGCAGTTCTCTTATAGAATATTTTAAAGTACAATGATATTTTAAATATGTGTTGCAAAAATCACATAAACTTTACAAATTTTATCTTGCTAGTTCATTTACAATTTAATATTTTTCAAACCTATGTCAAATAAAGAATCCAAAAATTTCTGATTTATTAGTAAGACAATTTATGGATGACAAAATGATTTATTAGTAACAAAACATTTATTCAATTTTGTAAAACCCTCTCCTGTGGAAAAGCCAGAAGCCTATTCACATAATTTTTAAAAGTTAAAAAAAAGAAAATAACTGGTGTTGGTTTTCTTTTAATAATCCTAGAAATCATATAAACAAGGTAACAGTCTTCAATAAAATATTATTTTGTGATAAATATGTGATATTTGGCATTTAATGTCAGAAAAATTGCATGTAGTACAGACGATTAGATCATCTCTTCAGGGAAAAATAATTGAATGTGTAATACAAGGGAGCTGTCTGCACCACCTCCTGCTGCCACATGAGGTCTCTCCAATGCAAGGTTATTAAGTATGGAAGATAGAAAACTCAAAAGATGTATTTTGTAGATAAAATTATTTAGAACAACAGGACAACACAAGTTTTGAAATATAAGGTAATTCTAATTGCTAATATTATACATTATTTCACAAGACATAAAAAAGTGAATCACTATTTGAAGAGTTCTAGAAAGTTTATGAGGACACTTGGTAAGGCTGGTAAACAGTTCAGAAATACCACAGTGGATATGCACTTGGTTTTCCTTGCTAGATTTCCCTCTCTATCAAACAAGATGGACAAAGAAGATTCCATGCCTGGAAATGTTAGAGTGAAATTTAGATATATCAAAGAGTCAGACATCATAATTATTATACTTGTAGAGTTGCAGAGATATCTTAACTTATCAGAAAGCCAGGCTACACTTAGTGCTACAATAGTATATAGCTCTGGAGGAGTAGAACCACATAGAAGAGCTCTGGAGGCTGGAGCCACAATAGAACAGCTTAGCTCTGGAGGATAGAGCCACAATAGAACAGCTCTAGAGGCTGGAGTCACAATAGGGCAGCTCAGCTCTAGAGGACAGGTGTCCTGACTATTGGCAAACCAGGCTACCTGAAGCTGGGGGGCAATGAGGGATGGTCTCTCCACAGGATATAACAATCCTGCTCTTCTACTAGAAAGCAGGCACAGCTGAGCTCGGCTCCGTTCCCTTAAGGGAATTTCCTAGCAGCAGAGCTATCTGCTTCTTCTCTGGCCCAAGATCTTTCTTCTTTTGCTAACACTCTACTACATGTTAAGCCCCTACAGAAATGTAGCAATCTCAGGTGAAAAGTTACTTTTTTCTGCTCTGCCTTTCTCGGCCCCCCCTTAAGGAGCACCTTAGCAAGGTTCTTCTGTTCTACTCCTCTTTGCTCAGGCTCCCTAAAGGAGATTATCAGCAAAGTTTTTCAGCTCAGTCCCCTAAGGGACGTCCCAGCAAGGTTCTATCCTGCACCAGCGAATGAAGACCATCACTCAAGACTATTTTAAGAAAGAGATTTATTTGGGAAGAAGCAGTCCAGGAGAGTGGCTNGGCTGCCACTGCCAGGGAGGGATAAACAGTGGCCCTTTAACTGAACAGTCAGAAAGGCTTATATAGGATTTCTTGGGGTGGAGTTTTCGCAGGAAGAGGGATTGATTAGTTTTCTCCGCTCAGGGATGGGTTAGTTTAGTTGATCAGAGTCAGAGTCAGAGATAGCTCTGACTTCATGGCCAAACTGTGGTTTGTTTTTTTTTTTTAAAGCCTTTTGACTCTAATCTTAGGACCAGGGCATATTTCTTTAACTGGCTGGCTCTAATACTAAGGACAAAGGGACAAAGTGTGTTTCTTTGACACTGGTTTCAGAGTCAGGGCATATTTCTTTGGTCCTGGGTTCAGGGATAAATATGTTTCTCTCCCTGGCGCAGGTCTCAAACTCAGGCTGTGTTTCTTTCACTGGCTCTAGGTTCAGAGTCAGGGTGCTCAATGATTAGTTGATTTCCTGCTCCAGTTGTTCCGTTTTACCCTACAATGCTTTCAGGAAATTGGATCATCATCAAAGAAACAAAGATTAGAAAGAGACAAAGCAGTGAAATGGATGTAAGAAAAGATTTGGATGTGTTGAGGAAAGTGTTAGATACAAAATTGAGTGTAGACTGAAATATCCTTTTTAGAAATAAAAAGTATATAATACACATCACTAATCTATCTATCCAACAATGTCATCAGAAATGCATGTATACAAAAAGTCTTTTCTAAACACTCATGAAGTAAATAATAAAATTACTTATTCCATGACATACAAGAAGTTGCTCAAATGACATCGTGAAGTATTTTTGTCTTCTAAAATCTAACTGTTGAAGAAATTAAAAAGACTATGTAAACTTAGTCTGAATTTTTAGAAAATATCAGCAGGTTGAGGAAGAAGGAAAAATATATATTCATACCACACACACACACTGCCTTCATTTCTGCTAAGTTGCTGAAAACGTAATGAAAAATATGTATGAGATAATGACTAAAATTATCAAATGTTCTTTCAAGAAAAGTAGCTAAAAAGCTGTGGTTTTTAGTCTGATAATATTCTGAAAAGATTAATATTTACCAAACTATGATAGGAATAAATACAGTACTCATTTTTGTAATGCTGAATTGGGAAGCACTGCTTTAAATCTGAAATAAACTCAAAATTGTGACATTTGAATCACTGTAAATAAAACCCTATGGCATTTGTGGATTTCTATTTGTGGTTTAAATATATACAATGCACAAAATGTCTCCCAGGCAAAGTGATGACAGTAATATTCCCTTGATATTTTCGTAATGTGGTATTCAAAACATTCTGTATCATGCTGACTATAAAATACATTTTTGGTTTTGGGTGGGGGCAATGTACCCTGTCTTTTAATCTAATCTCTATGCCCCAAAGATAATACAAGTGCATGCTTACTTACAGATAGAATAATTGGCTTTTCAAAGCTCATCACCTCTGTCTCTTAATAAGCCCTAAAAATAGCGTCCCTTGAGGCAGGAAACTATTCTGTTCTTCCCAGAGGACAGGTTTACATTGGATACCATAGCAACCACAGCTAACTGCTTTCTCTGACTTTTTAAGCTTAGTGTGGGTTTCTTTGCAAAAATATTTTTTTGTAAGTCACCAGTTCTGAAAATCTTGTTTTGAGAAGATCTTGGCTTTGTCCACACTCAATTTTTATTCTAAATAAAGAATGAATTCTGTCATTTCTCCCCTTTGTTTGAGTGCCTGTAACCCTTCCAAAAAAAGATGCAGACCTGTTGTTAGAACCATTGATGCTGACATATCACCATTTTTGTCACTAGCACAAAAATAGATAATCCTAGACTTCAAACGTGTTTTTTATAAAAAGCTTTTAGCAAAAATCATCACCATGTAAACACAATATATCCATGAGATCTAGTTTAAATTCTCCTTTATACATTGCCTTTTAGTAGTCTATGAAAGTATAGCAGGTAAATTCTCATTTTAGACCATTTTTGGTTGTTTTTAGTTTCCTAAATTTCAATTAGCTTATTGTCGTAGAGTTTCCAGCGCTGCAACAAAATATCATGACCAAAAAGCAAGTTGGGGAAAGAAATGGTTTGTCTTACACTTCCACATTGCTATTCATCACTGAAGGAAGTCAAGGGAAGGAACTCAAGCAAAGCATGAATCTGAAGGCAGGAGCAGAATAAGAGGCCATGGAGGAAAGTTGCTTATTGGCTTGCTTTCCCTGGTTTACTCAATCTGCTTTCTTATAGAACCCAGGACCACCAGCCCTGAAATTGTACCACCCACCATGGACTGGACCCTCCCCCATTGATCACTAATTGGGAAAATGCCTTACAGCTGGATCTCATGGAGGCATTTCCTCAATGAAGGCTCATTGCTCTTTGATGATTCTAGCTCATGACAAGTTCAAACACAAAACCAGCCAGTACACAAGAGCTGCCAACCCATTGAGTTCTTTTTGTAAACATGTGTCCAATTCAAATGTGTTCTGATTCCAACGCATAGGGATTTTGGTCAAGGCGAACTATCATGATCACAGACTCTAAACTTGGTGGTGGTGAATGTTTTAAATAGGATTATTTCCACAACAAAACATCTTCAGTGTTTCATTAGAGGTACTCTTACACTCTATTCCACCAAAATCACTTTTTTCATGCTTCTTTTAAAGAGTTCTTTTTAACATTTTCAAAATCCTGCAACTAAAATCGCCCTTCCTTTATTTTGCTAAATACCATAATAACATCCCCCACCCTATCAGCTCCCAATGACCACAAGAAAATTGTCACAGGTGTTTTTAAAAGAAGAATTATATTTTTGATATAATAAAAAACAAGATGTGATTCATATTTCTCCCCTCTTCTTTTTCTATAATTCTTAGTAAACCACACTTACTGTAAATTCACATCTGTGTTCTTAAACTCCAGCACAAAGGTAGTGTTTGTATCTCTCCTTGTCTCTTGCCCGGTGTGAGGTCACCTGCTGGCTTTTATGCCATGTTGAGTTACTTAAGTTTAGCAACACTTGGAAATTCACATAAGGATTGTAAACAAGGTATGTTGAGCCTGTGATTCTCTCTGAAACTGTACACCTTTCCCTAAATTCTTACATCTTTCCTCTATAGCTCTTTTTGTAAATTTCATATTTTGGTTTTGTTCCTACATTCTTTATTAAATCTGTAAGAGGACTATGGTCAAATAATTAAAAGGAAAGCCCAATGCCATCATGTGTTCTTCAATTGGCATAGCCTGATCTGAAACCTTGTAATGACATGAAATATATGACTCAAAATACAGAATTATATCTATAGTTATGAGAACCATAATGTCTTAGGGTTTCTATTGCTGTGAAGAGACATAATGACCAAAGCAACTCTTATAAAGGAAAACAATTAATTGGAGGTGGCTTATAGCTCAGAGGCATAGTCCATTGAAGGCGTAAGTCATAAACAATCCCACACCAGTTGGGAATTAAAGGGGTATTTATTNGGGCTGGTATCTCAGCGGCTATTGGTTGAAGGAGCGGAAGGAGCTCCCGCAACAGTCCATTATCATCATGGCAGGAAACATGGCAGTATACAGGAACACATGGTGCTGAAGAAGAAGCTGAGAGTTCTATGTCTTGGTCTTCAGGCAGCAGGAGACTGTGTACCACACTGGGAATAGCATGAACATATAAGACATCCATGTCTGCCCCCACAGTGACACACTTTCTTCAACAAGGCCACACCTACTCCAACAAGACCATACTTCTAATAGTGCTTCTCCCTATGGATCAAACATTCAAACATATGAGTCTATGGGGGCCATACCTATTCAAATTACCATACAGTATACCCTGAAATTTAAGAGAAAAATTTTAGATGGAGATGATGCCATATTAATTGTGGTCAGTGAGAGAAAACGTAAGTCACAAAACAATCCCACACCAGTTTGGAATTATGGTTAATAAAAGGGTTATTTATTTAAGGGGAAAACTTACAGATCACTGTCCTAGACAACAGCCCTCTGGGTAACCAGGAACAGTGTCTAGCAGCTGGAAGTGGAGCCGGAAGCAAGAGAGCCAGAGCAGGGCTACTGCTGCTCTTTAAAGCAAAAGAGACCATGCCCAAATGGGCTGGTATCTTAAAGGCCATTGGCTGAAGGAGCAGAAGGAGCTCCCGCAGCACCTCCCGGTTTTGTTTAAGAAAGTTCCAAACCCAATACAAAACAATATACACTAGAAATAGATATCAAGTATAAGATTAGAATTACAATCAGCATAAACAATATTAAGCAAGGAACATATGCTAAATGTTTTAATAAACATTCTATCCTAAGGAGTCTAAGTTTTATATTGGAAATGGCTTGGCTAGATCATAAGAGGACAGTAACTATGACTATCTAACCTTCAACCCTATCGAAGGCCTGGGAAGGGATATAATATTACTTGAGCAGTCAGGAAGTACAATCAAATAGCTTCCAAAGTGAGCAATATATGACAGAGACAATTAGCTACCTGAGCAATCGCCCAAAGACTCATTTTGCAACGTTGAAGCAACCAACTTTGGCTATGGTCTAGACTGGTTGACAGACCGCTTTCAGAGGCAGGAAATTTTTCAAAACCATTTTATCCTGTCTTGGCAGGATTTGACAATCCTGTGTATCCATTTCCAGATATTATGTAACTTGTCAGTGGTTGAGGCATTGTCAGTTCCTTGCCCAAAGACCAGTTTTGCCAAGAAGAAAACAAGATCCAAGTGGAGTGTCTTTGGTGCTCAACATTATCTCAGGAATAGATTGGTGCTGTCAGAAGCAGTCGTGTCTCATGTCAACAGAACCCTAAGTTATTTAAATGCCATGTTCCACAGATCCTTGTAATGGTTGAAGATTACTTATCTAGACAGAATACAATCTCTATGTATCTAAAGAACC
>LOEQ01006439.1:85447-96336 GCA_001685075.1 Bramus lutescens | reverse complement strand
ATCAGGGCCCCTTGCTGGCCAGGGACCTCGCAGACAAAAGGTCTACCTTGCTGCTGGCAGGCTATTGAAACAAAGGAACTTATTCCCGGTTGTACTCACCACCTGGTCCCAGTGCCCAAACAGGCTGAGCTGGGGGATCTATGGCCCCCAAGAAGGAGAGGGAGGGGGTGCCTGAAAGCAAGCTAGGATGGGGTAGGAAGAGAGGGGCAGTAGCCGGGGTTAGGAGCCCCTGCAGAATGAGCAAAAGAAGGGATCTTAATTGAAGAAATATCTCCATAAGAGTGGCCTATTGGAAAATCTGCATTAAATTTTCTTTAATGATGAGGTGGCAGGGCCCAGCCCACTGTGGTTGATGTGACCTCTGGGTAGGTGGTCCTCAATGGTATGAGAAAGCAGGCTGAGGACGCCATGGCGAACAAACCAGGAAGCAATGTTCCTCCATGGCCTCTGCTTCAGCTCCTGCCTCCTGTTTCCTGCCCTAAGTTTACACCATGACTTCCTCAGATGATGGACTGTAATGTAGATGAAGAAGTGAAATGAACCCTTTACTCCCCAAGTTGTCTGTGGTCATAATGTTTTATCCCAGCAATAAGAACCCTAAGACAGAGGCCAGGCTTTGAACAGATCTTCTGCCACACACACAAATGTCCTGGCTGAAACCTTAGCAGCTGTGCAAGGAGGCCCAAAGTAAACAGACACAACATCAGGATGGACTGGGGAGGACCCGAATAGCAGGAGCAATGGTAACCACGGTGGTTTTGTTAAACTTTTGATTCTTTCAGTAATTACACACTGAGAGCATTCTCTACACCAGTGTTCCTCAAGATTTGAACAAACCCAGTCCTGACTCACAGTGAAGTATGGGGAAAAATGGAAATTTTATTAATTGATCAGTGTTCACAACCAAGTTGGTGTCTTCTGTCCCTTCCCCTCTCCTCCAACCCACCTCTCTTTATTCTGTGGTCCCAGGGTTTAAAATCTGAGCCACTCACCTACTGCTTATCTTTGTTTCTAGCAGATCACCAAATGGCAATGGTCCAAAAGTGTAGGACTCAACACCGATGTTTGTTCTTTCCCCACACATCAAACCCATCTCTTTCTCAAGATACTGGTGCTGAAAGTAACCTTAGAAGTCATTCAGTGGCTCATGTTGTTTCACAAGTGAGGAACTCAGGCCCATAGAGGTGACACTAGCTTATCACCACAAAGATGGGGCAGAAAGCTAGGCTCCTGCCATCCACAATGTCTGACCTGTGTGGTAGACCACCAAAACACACACTTAACTCTGGTTTTCTCTCTGTAAAAGGCATGTGGAAAGTTCGCCTTAGATTGTATTTCTTGCTCCCTGGATCCCACAAGCCCATTGCCTTTCAGCTAGCAGATCAGAGATGAATTGCCACCACAAAAGACAAAATATAATAAAACAATGGCCTAAAAGATAGAAAATGGCCAGGTTAGTCAGTTGAGGAGCAGGGCAGAGACAGGAAGAAATGAGTTCAAGAGTCCCTATGTAAGTATACTGAGAACTGATTTCTGGGGGATGGGTCAGCATAGCTGACTCACCATCTCTCCAGAGTTCTGCCAGACAAGCAGTAACAAAAATGGCTTAAATAGCCTCTGTAAAACATAACAAAATAAAAAAAAGGTCTAACAGCACAGCACCCAGATTGAGTAAATATAAGTAAAATAGAGCCAAATGGCTCATGGTTCTAGTGGCTGGGAAGTCCAAAGAGGCACATTGCTGGCATCTGGGAAATATCCACTCAGCCGCTCATTGTAGACAAGTGGGTGTGTATAACAAAGACATTTTTGCTTCTGTTATACCCAACTCACTACTACAACATGGTCATTAATATTCTCCAAGGGTGGTGTCTTCACCTTACAGTCTAATAGCCTCTATTTTACTGTATCTGTTAAAGGCTCTTCTAGCTTTCAGAATTGGAGACTAAACCATCAGCCCACGAACCTTGGAAGACAAACCAGAACCAAGCCACAGCCAGAAATGCATACAGAGATATGAACAGGGTGAAGGACTCCCACTGAACCATTGCATAAGTGATCTGAGAATGTTTCACAACTATGGAGAAGGCTCAATTACCATTGGTAGCCGTAAGAAGACACAATTCTGGGTCTCAGGCCTTCAGCTCAAGCACTCAAACACCAGAGTTTAACCAGCCAAAGCCCAGCGGGACCTTTATTTACTCTCTCAATGCAAAGGCAACACAGAGAGAGATCACTTAAAGGTCCTTCCTGTCACTAGAAAAGCAGGTCACCTAAGGAAGAGACCATGTAGTACCACTAACCAGCTTTAAACCCTTCAAGTTAATCACTCATCTCCATGTCTGGTATGCTTGGTTTAACTCGAGCAAATTTCTCCTCCCCAGTTCCACTCAGATAGTCAAGAGTATACCAGAGTGTTTGTGCTGGTCATTTTTCAGGCAGTGACAAACTGACAAAGATGATCCACTCACCTTGGTTTCCCGGTGTTTTAGTTAGCTTTCTGTTGCTGGGATAAGTCGCCACAACCAAAGCAATTTAAGGAAGGAAGGGTTTATTTCACTTACACTTTCATCTCATAGTCCATCATCAAAAAAAGTCAGGGCCAGAACTCAAGGCAGGCACTGAAACAGATACCAGGTAGGAATGTTGCTTACTGGCTTGCTACATATGACTTGCCTGGCCTGCTTCCTTGCAGTGATATTTCATTTGTACTTTAATAAATAAAGTTTTCCTGAAGTTCAGAGAGTAAAGCAGCCACATTGATCAGTCTTACAGACTAGGTAGTGGTAACACACACCTTTAATCATAGTAGTCATAATAACACACACCTTTAATCTCAATAGTCACATTGGTTTTCCATAGAAACCGTACTATAGTGGTGCACACCTTTGGGAGGAGACAACTCTCAAGACACAATCTCATTCTGAGATTCCTGGAGGCAGGATCGCCATTTCAGACTGAGGTAAAGGTAAAAGCCAGTGGCTGACTGTTTTGGGTTTTTTTTTCTGACCTTCATACTGAAGCCCAATTTCTGTCTCTGGGTTTTTATTAATCATGTTACACTTTCTTATACCATTAAGATCACTTTCCCAGGAATGGTAGTACCCACAGTGGGCACATAAAATAAATAAAATGTCTTACAAACTTGTCTACAGGCTCTTCTTATGGGGGCATTTTCTCAATTAAGATTCCACTTTCCCAAACACATCTAGGTTTGGTGTTGAGTTGACACAATCCAGTCAGCATGCCTGTTTTCAGAGGAGTCAGACCTTGGTTGCTTAGACTGTTGCCTTGGAACAGGGCAGAATGTCATGGAAGAAACCGAGAGTGAAGGAAACCATTCATTTCATGGTGGCTAATAAGTGAAGATTGAGGAGAGGTCAGGATCCCTTCAAGGTCGTGTCTCCAATGACCTGATTTACTACAGCTCGGCTCTACACTCTTTTCTGCACTACAGTATATAGGACCTTGGGCTGGGGACATGGGCCTCTGAGGGACAGTTGAGATTCAAACTAACAGTGTTTGTCTAGTTTCTCATAGGCTGGGTTTTCAGAGATAAGAGACAATCAGGGAGACTCTAAAGTATTCATGCTTGACAACAGCTCCCCATCAAGGAGGATCTGGACAGCTCCATTGGGAATCAACACCCTGACATTTGCAAGCCATAGTTTATTGCTTCTTCTCTGGGCTGCCCTCTGTTGAAAGATACATCACAGGGGAATAAAAAAAACACGTCACCCTCCACAGATCATTCTTTACTGCAAAATGCATCTTTTAACACTCCTCTTTGAAAATGGATTTCTGCTGGTGGGGTCTTCCTATGAGATACCAAGATACCTGAACACCCCTAAAACTATGTAAAGTAGGACCCAAGACTGCACAGGCCCCAGACATATTTATTTTCCCTGGGCCAATAGCATAGTCATGGGTAGGAACCAACTGTACACCAGAAGCATGCAGCAGGATGAAGCGTAAAACATGGGATAACAGGCCATGGAAAGCGGAAAGACAAAGTAGAGCCTATCTAGACTCACCACTCTGATGGACAAAGGACTTCCTTGACCCAGAGGGGCTGATGGTGTGCTGGGAGACAATACAACTGGTTTAATGAAAGGCGGCCCTTGACACTGAATCTTCTGACTCCCAACTTCAGAGGACATTTGCTTCTGAGGTCACATGGTCATGAGTCCAGAAACTGGTGCTGAACAAACGGAAATGAGCAGACAAAGTACAATGAAGGTGTCCTCATATATATACATACATATATGTATGTATGTATGTATGTATATGTATACGTATATGTATGTATATATATTACTTTCTTTTACCCCATTTTATTCTCCTTCATCCTTAACTAATTAATACGCAGTAGCCTGGTTAAAATTCTCACCAGTGAAGGTGAAGGAATCGCCTTCTGTGTGTTTTCTGGGAAAGTGAAATAGAATACGAGGACATCAGATTATACCTCGTTACTCACCTTTGCTGTTTAAGAAACAAGAGCAACCGGAAAAACATACAACTGGCAAAATTCACCTTCTTCCGGGAAGGAGAACGACAAGAGGAGAGAGGAGCCTGGAAGCAGAGAAACGCTACAAGGTTGTGAGCATCTAGGACAGCTGTCCCTCTGTGATGAGCACTCAGTTTTTGGTCCTCAGAAGGCCACTGCTCAGGAGGCCCTGGAGGAGGAGCTATGGATTGCTTATTGTGAGTCCATCAGTTACTGTTCGGCCAGCAAAAAGCTGTGTCCACAGCATGCAGCCTGTTGCTCTGGGCTATGCAGGCCTGTTTCCAGACAATGCAGTCTTGTCTTCTGGGATGCCTTGCCAAGACCACCTGCAGACAATGTTTATAAACCCTGGCAGGGCCTGATTGATCTCACAATGGGACTGTGTAACATAAACACCCCATTATTCTACAAAAGAATATGCCCAAAGCCACCAAGAATAGGGGATTTACAAAGTGCACTGCCACTCAAGAAGAAACAGCTTCATTCCTTTGAAGCAATATTAGCATTAACTTTATGCAGGGGACAGAGTGGCATTTTCACCTGAGAGCCATTTGTAACCTCTCTGGTAACCATGATTCAAACCTGGAATAGAATTCGGAACTCTGAATTTCCTAGCTTGAGGGTTCTTGGAGTGTCGTGATTACGTGTGTCTGTGTTTCTGTGTGTGTGCCTGCATGTGTGTGTGCTTGTGTCTGAGTGTCTGTGTACGTGTGACCTTCTGAGATTTGCTTACTTGAGCACTCATTTTAAAATGGCACACCCAGAAGAATTTTATGAGGTGACAGGCTGGAATATAGACGCTAGGAAAGAAATTACTTTTTTTCACAACAGCAGGTAGGTGGAGCCAAATTTGAGCAAAGAAAGGAAAGCAGGAAAGTGGGAAGAGGAGGCAAAAGGACCAAGAGATCAGCCTGTGATTGGCAGAGATAAGCACCAATAAATACAGGGGCTTCTCACTCTAGAACACAGCCTGGCAGAGTTCACTTCTTAGGAATCAGTTGCTTTTCACCTAACCAATTTGGTGATCATTAGGCAATAAAATTTTTTAAAAAATCTTTTGATTTAGATACTATTTGTATTTAGAAACAAATCACTTTTAAGCCAAATATTTTCTAAAATAAACCGATGTTAGGTTACTTAAAAGCCAATTTCTTTCTTGAAGGGATAGGAAAACAGGTGACAAGCCCTGTGTCCAGGCTGCTTCCAGGGAAATACTTTTAACAGAGGCAAGGTAGGTGGAATTACCCCATCCCTGGGTACAAACAGACTCCACATGGCATCAAGATTTATGACCACCAGGGCTGCCTGTGGGAACTTGCAAGAACTCAGCTACAAATGATGTTCCTGTTGTCACCATAACATAACCACCTCAGATGATTGCACACCCGAGAGGAAAAATAAACGGCAAACAAACCCTCTCATCACAATGCACCAAGGACCCCAGATGTTTACTGAAAATAGCAAGGTGAGAAGCACACGTGCCGGCTCCAGTGACAGCCCTGCCACTGGGGAATTCTGCTTTCTCTTGCCCCCAAATCATAATAATAGAGAAAATAAAAATCAACTTTAAGATGAGAGTGAGTAGAACTTACCAACAAATCTAGGTGGTGGATTAAATGCCACACTGAGATTAGATGACTCAAAATGTACTTTGTTCTCAACTCAGCTGGTCTTTCAGTAACTTGTGCAACCTGTGACCCAGTATCTGACAGAAACAAGCGACAAAAGAAAAGTCTTGCTTTGCCTCACATTTCCAAAGCCCATCACAGCAGAAAAGGCATAGGGGTGGCACAGTTTATAGTGGTGGGAAGACGTGCAGAGGCTGCTCACATCACAGCAGACAGGAAGCAGAGAGCCCAGCAGGGACCCAGCTACTTGTGATCCTCACAGGTCCATCCCTGGTGACCTACTTCCACAAACCAGGTGCCACCTCCTAAAGTTTCCATAGTCCTGTAAAACAGAACCGCATCTAGGAAACAAGGATTCAAAACCAGAGTCAGGTGTGGGTAGAGGGGAGGAGAACCAGTATTTCAAGTGCCAACCAACAACAGCTGGCGGTTCCTTGAATGTGCTTGTGGGCAGCCTCAGAGTAGAGATCAGTGAGGAGTTTCTACCATGTTGTGAGCAGCCCCTCTACCAATATTACCAGCATTCATCTCTCTTTTAAAGACATAATATGCTAAAGTTATGACATAAAAAGCAGAGCAGCCAAGTCAACGGGTAGCCAGGGACAAGGGAGAGCATTCTCTGAGCCAGAGATGAAAAGTCACAGGTAGTCAACTCTGGTACATGTGCAAGCTATGCTTTGTCAGGAGGGTGGAGGAGGCTGGGACAAGAACAGAAAGGAGATACTGTGACTCTCAAGTTCCTGGCCTGGGCAATGCAGCCCACATTCCCAGCTGCTACGTGATGAAGGAAAGAAGGAGGATTGATGGAAGCAGATACCCAGGTATGGGGAAATCCTGATGGGAAAATGTGGCTTTTCTAACTTATACCACAGTGTTCCATTCGATGCCTGAAACATGGAATGAATTCTTTAAAATTCTTTGTTGATGAATAAGTGGACAAATAGGTGAGTCGAAGCAGGACAGATATTGTGAGGAAGACAAAGTAATCAAGTTGAAAAGCGAGGTGACATAAATCTCAAAAGACAAGAGAACGTGAAGCTCTCTTCCTTGACCTACATACCAACTCCTTCTCAGGAGACCTGCCAACCTCCATGTCTACACAGGGTACAGCCCCGGGCATCAAGGTTCTGTTTAATAGAGCAACACCATTCTCTAAGCTAGGCTCACCAGACTAAAGAGAGGAAACCCTTTGAATGCATGATTGGGTAGTGGAATGGGGCCTATCCAATGATAGTCTTAAAATCTTGAATTGAGAACTGTTTTTCTGATGAAGCAGCCAACACACAATGGGATGGAAGCAAAAATGATACTGATATACCATATCCGGGTCAGTCCATGAGGATTGGAGAGTGGAGAAGAAGTATAAGCTATGAGAAAACTGAGTGCAATGCTCCACTTGCTACCGCTATGACAGAATGCAGTGGTTTACCAAAGGTCAAGGTACAGGAGGCTTGGAAGTTCAAAAAGATGGAGCCTGCATCTGATGAGCTTCTGCCAATGGTCTTGGCTGCTTCACGGCTGGAAGCATAAGGACACGTAGATATGTGTAAAAGAAAAGGCCAAATTTCCATAGCTGATCATTCCTTGAGAAAAGCATAAATCTTTCTTAAGGCTTCTTTCCTAACTCCAATGCCTTCCCTAGTTCCTAACTGTGGCACTGAGGAATAAGAGTTCAAATAGACAAGCATTGAAGGAACACTCTCAAGCGGAGTAAATGGCAAGCAAAGATGTAGAAGGAAGTAAGATGTTGTGGTTGAAAAGACATAGAAGTGAAGGCATAAGTCACAAAACAATCCCACACCAGTTTGGAATTATGATTAATAAAAGGATATTTATTTAAAGGGAAAACTTACAGATCACCGTCCAAGACAACAGCCCTCTGTGCGACCAGGAAGTGAGTCTAGTAGCCAGAAGCAGAGTCTGAAGCAAGAGAGCGAGCACATGGCTACCATTGCTTTTTAAAGCAAAAGACGCCATGCCTAAGTGGGTTGGTATCTTAAAGGCTATTGGCTGAAGGAGCTGAAGGAGCTCCCGTAGCATAGAAGCCCACAAGGGAAGGTGGGATTAGTCAATCACCCATGGCAAGATGGTGATCTGCAGAGATGCAGCAAAATTCCTGCTGAGGAGTTCCTTAGAGCCATTTCAGTACTAGGTGTTAAAACCAACGGAATGTTGGAAAAGGTGGGGCTGAGGGAGAGCTGGCCAAGCAGCACAGCACATCAGCAGAGTCCCTATCACAGAAAGTCCACGTGGTGAGGTAGCTGTGCTTGTCATTGGTTTTTCTGCAGCTTTCCCTCCAGCCCATGTTATGGGGACTTGTAGAACATCACTGGACTACGTTTCCCAGATTCCTCTGCTTTCTAACGTCTTGTATATTGGCTAATGGGAGAGCCCTTCCCACAACCGACTCTATATTAGGCAGCATGTGCATTTCCTTAGAATCAAAGGGAAGTGATTACTAGTTATAGTTCTTTGGAAACTACAGCTAAGTAGTTAGAAACTACTACTAGAACCCTGGAGCAGGAGGAGACAGCTGCTCCAACACACTCTAGTAGAAATACTCTCTGCACTGCCACACACAAGGACAGCAATAAGTACAGCCATTCTCAAGACAGCTATAGGCCAGGAGCCACTTGGCTTCAGCAATTAGAAATCCAAGGGTCAAGAGGCTGCAAATCTAGGCAAATAGAGATTAGTTCAGTCTAGCAACTTCTCATAATAGACAGTTTAGATCCACAAATTCAAGGGTGGATTTTAAAATTTTAAAATTCATGGAAAATTAGAACTGTATTGCTACTTGTCACTAGCGGACATCTTAAGTGAAGCTAGCTACACAGTCTAAGAAACAGGCTGTTTGCGATGCCACAAAAGAACTAAATCCTGGTTGCCTTCAACAGATGCCTTATGCTATGACTGCAGTCTCCTCCTCCCCGTCTTCCTTTGCGGCTGTCTCTCTGCCCAGCCCCTCTTCACTGCTGTGACCTATGGGCTCAGGAATAGGTCTACTAAAACCAGGGCAATCACAGCAGTACTGAGACAGAGGAGGGGCACCCACCGTCACTGGATCGCAGTCAGTTGAGAGGCATAGGTCCAGCCTATCTAAAGCATCCTCACTGAAGCATGTTTTCTGATGGCCGATTTCTCTAAGAAGGCAAAGATAGTGGTGAATGGCCCAACACGATTCTTCAATTGGCAGCTATTAGGCTCTCCCTTGATTTTGAGCAGATGGGTTGTCAAACAACCAGTCAGGCTGATTTTGGCTAACAGCAGCTATTTTGAGTACTCTGTGATGTCTTGATCATACGTGCTTGTTCTGACTCCCGAAGGTGCAGCTTCAGCCAGAACTATCTCTGCTTATAGCAGACCCTTTGCTCTTCTGGGTCTCTGCAAACCATCTCTGTCTAGGCCAGGGATGGCCTCCTCTAGTGGCCCTATGGGAAGAGCTGCTGTGATGGTTACAAGGGCAACAGTGCTTCAGTTGGTACAAGCAAGTGTGCGACAACTGGTACAGATATCTGTTCTTAAGCTGTAGAAGCAGGCTGCTCCAGTATGTTTAACATATGGCCCAAGAAAAGGCTCCTCTGGAGAGGTCCTTGGGGCTTGGGAGCATGAGGGAAAAAGCATCAGAGGCAGCAGAGTGGCATCGACAGTCATCAGCCAGGACTAAAATGAGGTAAGAGTGGCTGGCTCCTTGAGAGCTGATGCAGGGGAAGGTTACAATTGAAGAGAGACAGTGGGGGCGGAGAAAGGACAGAAAGCGCAGGCTGGAGGATGGAAGGCTCTAAGAGCTAGAGAAGAGAAGCTATAGGCCCCCAGTGTCTATCCTTTAGGGCCAAGATCTCAAGTACCCTGTTCTGGAAGGATGGACCACTGGTTGCTGTCAAGGGGAAGCTTGATAGCCCTGCCTAGAAGCTACTATCTAGCAAGCTGCTGTCAAGGGGTGAAGAATCCCTACTTTCTCGGCCTGCATCAGAGCCATAACACCTGCAAGGCTAAGGGTCCCTTCACTGGAGACCTGCATGAGGGTTATGGCACTAAAAGGTGCCACCTTCCATGGCTATCTACTTGCAGCTGCCTCGGCAATGAAACGCAGGGGACACCAATGTTACAGAGACCATCACTTGTTACCAGGAAAAGCAAAAGGACTCCGGCCAGCAGATGGGTAATAATACCAGTGTTAGGAATAAAATCCTAATAGGACGTGAATCTACTCCACTGAAATATGAGAAGTCCATGAGGAGATGCCTAAGAAATGTTTTTTGATTTTTGCATTTGCTTCTGATTCAGAGAACTAGAAAGGATCTGTTGTGATTTATTTGAATATGGGATGTTTTGACTGAAGAGTATATTAAAACTTAATCTTCCTTGTGATGTGATATTCAAAAGTGGAAACGGACAGAACCCTTACGTGACAATTGGGGCTCTGCCTTCATGAATGGCTCAAGTCATTCATATGGTTATGGACTAGCTCCAAAGCAGATTGCTATAAACGTGGCTAACTATGTCCCACACTATCCCTGCCTCTCACCATGGTCTACCTAACACCTCCTTGGGACCCTGGCAACGAGAAAGGAAGCCATCATCAGTCGTGAACCTGTGATCTGGGCTCAGAACTGTGACCCAAATAAACCCTTTGTCTGTAACTACTCAGTCTGTGGTACTGGCAAGAGAAAACAGACTCGCAGAGTGCAGTCTCTTTAGTTCCACTACATGTCAACTATCTGTGACTCTGACTGGCTCTGCTAGAGGCCAGC
>LOEQ01006439.1:54317-68049 GCA_001685075.1 Bramus lutescens | reverse complement strand
AGGACAATGGCAGTGCCCCAAATGTCTATTACCTCATGATGCTATTAACTTTAAGAAAATGAAGTACCAGAATCCTGAAAAGCTTGGATCCTCTCATAGCATATGTATATGGCCCATAGCAGAGGGCCATATACTCAAGTGTCAGGCTAAGACTGTGAATATAGTTAAAGTCAATGTGTCACATGGATGTCATTTCAAGTTTGTCATATCTTCTCCACCTTAAAGGCCATTGCAGTTGAAATTTTCATTGCTTCAGTCAGAGGTCACCCTAAGCGTGTCGTGACATATTTCCTTCATGACAGTTTTAATACTCTATTATCTTCTTTGGCTTTTATGCCTCTTTCTACAACATGTATTTTTGAAAGTTACCCAATAATGATTCATTTTCTGAACAAATTTTGCCCAATTTGTGTCAAACAGAACTGAACAAGAATAAGTCATTAATTAAGAATGCATAATTAACCCTAGTTTCTCATCCAAGTGTGTGAACCAGAAATTAAGAACATAATGCATGATTGTTAAAAAAAGATTTCAGGAAAACTGAGGCTTGGGACATTCTGTGGCTTGCTAAACACCACAGGAAAGGCAAGCAGGATGGTGCTGGAAACTGTGCTGTCTTCAGGTGACCCCATGGCAGCTGTCATGGCAACAGTCATTGTTGTATTGTCTCCAGTACCACACATCTTCTCTTTGAGACAAAAGTACAGTTTTCCCTGAATCCCAAGATGGGGCTGGCTCCAGGAACTGCTTCCAACAGCAAACTCCAGGATGCTCCCATCCATCATGTAAAACAGTGAGCTGTTTTTTTCACATGATCTTCAAATGTGCCCTTGTGGATTTCATACCATCTTGGGATATGCTTGGCACCTACCACTGGGTCAGTCAGTGTCCTATGACTAGAGTTAAGGTTCAGTGTGTGTGTTGGGGGGGGTGGTAATGACAAGGAAAGGTTTGTGTACTTTCTATGACGATGCAACTCTTTTTCCAAGTATTTTCAATCTGTACTTGATTAAACCTTTAGTTTTGGAATCAAGATAAGGAGACCCAAATGTAAAAGTAATATAAATTTATCCAGGCATTCCAAATGCCCAACACTAAGGCTCAAGGTGGCAAATTCAAGATAAAAGCTACTAACACCTTCCCACGGCCTCATTCCCCAGGGGCTTGGTCCATGTAACCCAGGGTTACCCTTTGCTCCATATGCCCCTGCTTCAGCTGTACTTTTCATAGTCTCCTATGTGTATCTAGAAAATGTCTTCTCCAAAGTGGACCTGTACCATTCCAATCAAATGAAATAATCTGGTGTCAGGAGTTAATTGCAGATAGACAGAGAGACAAATGACATCGTCATCTGACATTCTCACAGCTAAGAATGAGCCCGGCAGCTCAGGTGTCACAGACCATGAGAACCGAGGGAACCTGTGAGAAAGGCAATCCTTTGATGTTATTTCTCTACATTCTGGAAGATTCGGACAACTGTCTATGACAACACAAGACTGAAATCATGGCTTGCTGGACACCACGTCCTTTGGTTTCTAGGGATGACAGGAAAGTGTTATGAGCAGCTTCACACAGCCACGTCTCTGGATGGTGGAAGAGCTATGCCTAAGACTTCAAAGCAGAAACTGTCACCAGTGTATGTAGCCAACTAGGGTAGTGCTTGGGCAATGCCAGCAGTGGCACTGAATGAGCCACTGATATAGCACCAAGCACTGACAGTTATATTCCAGCTGGGGACAGATGACTGAAGGGCTGCAGGACCCCTGGAACAGTGCCACCTTGGGAGCCTGGAGCTCAGACCTTGGGGACAGACTCAAAGGGGCTGCACTGGGCTTTGCCCCTCAGCTTCTGATCAAGATGCCAGGGATCCTTGCTTTCTTGGCCTCTCATTTCCAAATATGCACTGCTAAAATGCACAACCCACCCCCAAATGTCAACGATATTGATTTCTTTTTTCCCCTAACTTTTAGTGGCAATGTGTGCTGGTGCTTCAGGGTGGCAAAGGAATTGGCACACACAGCCTGCCCCTAAGACTGGCAGCTAGTCTACAGGAAGTCACTGCAACATTAGTGTGGAAGAATGAATGATCCAGGAGTTCAGCATGCCCACCACTCCAGCGGAGCCAGCAACACAAAGAACAAATGTGCAAGCTTGGCTCTGTGAGTCTGGGGTAAGGCCGGGCACCTCTTTGTCTCACAGTCATTTACTGCTTTCCAGAAGACCAACCCATTACTGAGGCTGCTGGCCTTCTGGGCTGCTTCTTCCAGCAAGCCCTCACAGCAGCCTCTTGCCCAGATGAGACCCAAACGGCGAACAATCATCTTTGACATGTGTGAAGTGTTCTGTGGGGTGATGTTTCCTGTTGAAGGACGGGAACTACCACACCAGCTTCCACAGAAACAAGCACCTTGGAGCCGTCTCCCCTGCAGACCTAGAGAAGTTCAGCATAGGTGTACTCTTGTACTTCAGGGGAGAGGCAGCCCTGTTGGATGTCACTGAGTCCGGATCTCTCTTCTTCTAGATGCAAATTCAGTCCTTGTTGGCTAGCCTAGGGTAACTCACATTTCACACTTAAAATTCAGAAAACCTGGATAACTTATCACCAAGCAGAAGTCAGACAACTGGAGAGGATGGGCCACAAAAAAAAAAAAAGTTCTAGAAAGCACAGAAGATCCTGTGCAGATAAACAGTAAGATGCTTGCTATATTACGGGAAGGGAAGTAACCTCCTCCCCTCAGGATGATCTGAGGCAGTACAGGACCCTCAGGCAGACATCTCTGTGGCTCTTTACCAAAAACAGTTGGTCTGATTGGATGTCACTCGCACATTGTCAGGGCAGAGTAAGATCTAAGAGGAATTTGGATCTGGGTTTCGGGAGACAAAATAGTGCACCCCAGCTCTGGATCTGAGCTCTTTGCTTCCTGGAAAGAAAACTGGGCCAACATTCTGGATGACAAGCCTCTTCTCTTTTCATTCTGAATGACCTTAGGAAAGAAGGAACTCATCCCCCACCTTCAGCAGCCCCTTCTTCTGCCTTCAGGGTCTCCTGCAGATTACTCTGTCCCCTCCCTCCTTCTAGCCACCCCTTTGGTCTTCCGTTCTTTCTGTCCCTACCTCTGTCTTGGTCCCTGTCCTTCTCTATAATTCCCTTTCTCTTTTCCTCTCTTTGTCATCTCCCTTGGATGTGCACTTTCTCTAGCTCTGTCTCTCTGTCTCCCTCTTCTTCTCCCTTCCCAACCTGCTCCTAGTTAATGTTTCCAGCTAATCACCATGCCAGCCTTTCAGATCAACATGATTCAACAGTCCTGTTCTGGGGCTCACATGACAGGTCCTGTAAGTTAGTCACAAAGCACCAAGAATGCCCCAGAGGAGTGGAGACCACAGACAAGATTACTCCCAGCTCTGACATGCAAAACACAGCACTCAGCACTAAATAAACTAGGGAAGTGTTCCCCCAAAGCCTGAGTGGATGGCATTGCAGCCTTCAGGCCAGGATAATTACACACTGACTTTGCGTTTAGTTTACATTCAGAATTTAGAGCAGACTTCTTGATTTAAGAAGGCCAGCTTCTAACTGCAACTTTAAACTCAGACTTCCGAGGGGAATCTGTGTACGGCCACACAACTCTGTATTTGATATTTAAGGGCCCTGGAGACCTACCAGGCCCCTATATCTCCTCACCTCCTCCCTAAACACCCACCTATATCTGTTATTTGGGGTTAAAGAACTAAAGGCATACATCTAAGGAGAAAAGAGGGCCTAAAATAAAAACACCCCTAGGCGTTTAATCACAGAGTTCTCTCATCAAATTAAAGTGCCCGTGGCTCTCTCATTGAAAATCCTCAGCAAGAATATCAATTTTCTACCGTGTACCTTTAACAGGTTGGGCAATGAGTTGTGTTGGGGAGAGATGACCAGCCATGGCCAGCAGATCTTCCCATCCTAGTCCATCATCTCTGGATCTTTAGAAGTCCACCTAGCTTCTTAAATACAGGGCTAACTTCCATCAGCCCTGCTAGCCTCATTTTCAGATTCTAGAAATTTCTGAAACTCCAGTAAGCAAGGTGCAAGCAATGTAGTCGAAGGGACATATTCTGTATCCAGTGGCGTGTAGGACACAGACAAAATCTTCACACCAGAGCACTTTGCACCTTGGAAAGGAACATAGCAAGTACTCAACTAAGCAAGATAGCAAGGAACATACCAAGTCCTGCACTAAACAAGAGAGCAGCCATGTTGTGAAGAAGACAGGACGAGACTTGCCTACGCTTCACTCTGCAATGTTTCAGGATCCGTGAGAAGATGTTGCTTTAAAAGCCACATTTGAAACTTTTATCCTATCAGAAATTACATGGAAAACCTTTGTCTTTACTCTTTCCTTCTCAGTGTGCTATAAGGGACAGTCAGGTTGTCTTATTCTGTATTTCATTCCATCGCATGCTAGGCCTTCAGAAAACATTTGCTTTTGAATGAAAACCAAACATACAATTATGAGGCAGTGCTTAGTATCAAAGATTCTAGTATAGGAGTTAAACTTACCACAAAGCTCATAACTTGATCAAAGCATACTGTAGAAGATATGGTTTGTAAACAGTTATGTTAAGAAATAATTTCCTGAGGTGAGAACATCTCTAAAATTAGACAGTTCAAGCAAAAAACAAAGGATCTTCAAGTTCTAGGAGGCAGTATTCTATTGCTCAATACTGCCAGATAACAACAGGATAAAACAGTGAGAGCCTTGGAGGCACAGGCAAGAACCTCAAAGCAGGCAGAAGGAACAGAACTCCCACCAGTGTGGAGTTCAGAGCCTCAGGCCCGTCTGTGAAGCCCCAGGCCCAACTGAGTAACTGTGCTTAAGCAAGAACACAATACTTCCTAGCAGAGGATACCATAATTCAGAGTTTCTACATTAAACCATTCATAATATCCAGAAGAAACTCAAGAGGCACCTCCGTGGAGTCTGACCCACAATGACTAAGATTTGTAATTAGTAGACAATGACTTACTTTCACCAAAAGAGAAAAAGAAATCTTTGCAAAACTCAAGCCCCATTTCAGATGCATATTTTCACTGAATTAAAAAATAACTTTCTATAATCAGACAAAAATAGACAATATTAAAACTGGATCATGTAATAGTAATGTAATGTCTCTCCTTGGTGGATCACTAACATACAACAACAGGTTATAGTATGTATAGATTTTAAGATTGACCAATTAAACCATAACTTTGAGTTCCTTCTCCCAAACATATGTCTATCGCACAAGAAGCATTCTTATTTTCTCTGCCAGACATTCATATTTTATACAGTATGTACACAGTTGCGTTCTGGGACATAAAGGAAATGTACCTGTAGCTAACGCACAGGTAGGTAAGCTCGTCAGAGAGACAGATATTTATAAAGAACAAAAAGAAAATTCTGGATCTGAAAGATATCAAGTCAAAAGTAATCCTCTAGTTGAGAGGATAAAAGAAATGGTGAACTTGAAGGTTAACTTACTGGACTTCACCAACCTGAAAATCCATACAGAGAGAGAGACATGGAAAGCAAGCAAGCTCAGAAGCAATGACAGTGGTACACTGTGGTTGTGTAATCACAGTCTTAAAAGGGAAAAAGACAGAAGGAACGACATTGCGTATCTGAGATATGATGACCACAACTTCCTCAGATTTGGTCAAGAGATTTACTTTCCATCTTCAAGAAGAGGCAAGGAGTGCAAAGACTTCAGAAAGCCAGTGCATAGAACTTCCGTCTTCAGATGCTCCTGGCATCTTTCTCCCTTTGCCACTCTTTCCAACTGCATTGCTTGGGATACAGCTGGGGTTAGGGAGCACGGACTCGTCCTTTGTGTTCTCACAGGGTATGATCAGAACACGTCTGCATTTTAGCACATCCCTGCTCCTAAACTGTTTCAATTCCACATATAATTTTAAGGTAATTTTGAACCCTAAAACAAACACCTGCATTGAAATATCATTGTACCCCAGACCACAGCCTGAGGTACAATGATAAATTAAAGTCGTGAATTTAAGATCCCTCAAAGAAAGCCCATTTCTCCCCCTTTCTTTAGCCTTTAGCTTATCCCACAATACAATAAACAGAGAACTTCGGGAAGTCAGTAACTTCCCCTTTCCAGAATGGAGATCTGAAGTTTGTGGCAGGCGAAGCTGTGCTGTCTGACTTTGGTCTCCTGTTTGTCTATGCCAACTGCCTGGTCTCTGGTACCGGGAATGACCTCTCTGATCTCAGCATGACTCCTTTTGCTTTGCAGAGAGTTGTGAATCAATATTAGATGCCCAGGACCTGTGCAGGGCATCTGGAGACTGTAAAATTGCAAAATCACTGACTTCATTCTTTGAATATCTTCACTTTGACATCCCTAGCTTCTGAGGAAACATGGGTACAAAGCATTATGCTGCTTTCCGGACATTTCTCCTTTTCAGCAAGGCAGAGGCTTGCTGACGGGCTCCTTTCTT
This sequence comes from Bramus lutescens, assembly GCA_001685075.1. NCBI lineage: Eukaryota > Metazoa > Chordata > Mammalia > Rodentia > Cricetidae > Bramus > Bramus lutescens. Next base: position 61,571 of record LOEQ01006439.1, on the reverse strand, counting down.
GGCTCATCTTTCCAGCATGCTAGAAATCAGCCTTTCAGTTGAGGCCAATGATACACATTTGTTTGGCCAATAACACAGGTATCAGGGTGTGGTGATGGCTCTGAGAATCTCTCCTCTCACAGTTGATCCCAGGTCCCCCTGCCAACATCGGTTTTACTTTTTCAGGCTCCATTGCAGATGATATGAAAGGCAACCTTCCCGCTCTTCTCACTAAGTATCTCTATTATCAGTCATCATTATCTGGAGGAATTCAAACAACGTGCCGTGCTTTGCACAAAGGTGTGAGCTGCCAAAGGCTCTGGGAGGTGGGGGTTAGTATCCGCGCTGTCAGTTTTGATCACCAATTTTGGCAGAAAAGTCTATTTCAGCAGGGAAGAATCTGCACATCAGCTGGGATGTGATCTCTCAGCGTCACTGCTAGTGCCAACTCGTAGTAAATTAGGCGCCAAACTTATTAATAGTGATGAATCCATTAGAGCTGACAGGCGCCTGGCTGTGTTGCCTCAAATTAACCCCTGAGTGGTCAGAGGCGCTTCTGGGAAACAAGCTCAAAGTCAGATCCTTACAGGAGCTGTCTGGGCTTTTGCAGGTGTAGAGGTCAGGAAAAGAACAGACAGACAGACGTGCCTGCTTCAGACTGCGAATCTGAGCTAAAATTAGACATACTTATGGCTTGGCACAAACCTTAGATTACTGTAAAAACAGGACATTAAAAAAAAAACAACAACCTTTCACAACTTGGCATAATTGGACTCTCCTTTCTTGTTTGAAACACTTTTCCCTTAATGGCATGAAGCATTCAAGAAGAAATGCCAGAGTCCCACCCCGGGGTTGGTCCGTCTGTTGGCAGCAGGCCCACCTGCTTTGAAATTTGGTTTATGGAAAGTACCAAGAATATTTGAAGACTTTGAAAAGTGATTAATGTATTTCAAGCCATATGTATACACTTAGAGAAACCAATGGGATCGCTTTGCAGCACACAAATGAACCCTGAGATGGGGTGTGGACCAGGGGAGAAATAGATGGTTCTGCATGGGCCTATGGACAGTTCAAAGGCATTCTATCTGATAAAACGGGAATGATCTCAGAGCCTGGCACGTGTTACATCCTAGCTTCTGTCCCTAAATGCACTGTGATCTGCTATAACCATTTTAAACAACATGGCTTGCCTTATAGGGAATGAATCGAACTCTGAAAAGAGCTTTCTGCTGTGTGCAATCAGGCAAAAGGCAAAATTCCTTCAGAGTGGGATTAACCAGTCACACGTCTTTCATTTCGATGCCCTGCCCCAAATTTCCTATCTTCAATCTAAGCAGTATTTATTCTCAGGGTATTCAGAAACTTGAGAGTTTGGGATCTGCAAGCAAGCAGAGTAATTTGTAGTGAGTGACACGGGCCTAGAAATGTTGAGTTTTGCACTACAGAAGTAAGGAGAGACCAACTCTACAGTCAGACGTACTGCAGCCACTCTGGTAATGTTGAGCATCCCTAAGCAGGAAGAAAGGATACAATGACTTCTTGATGTTTACCCTCATGCGCTTCATAGATTCCAAGGCTGGAGAAACATTACACATATTCTTGTTGTTTGAAGGACCCAGGAATGACTCAGCTCAGAAGAGTCAGAATATCTGTGATCAGTAGAGATGTTTTTGAGAGCACAGCTGAATGGCCAGCGCACTGTGTCACTCCACAGTACTAAAATCCGTTACCCTGTACCTGTTATAGTGGTGGTCCCAAAACAAAGATAGGGTCAGGTCTCTTTCCCCTGGCAAAACACCCACCTGCCTTGGTCCCTAACTGAATCCACTGCTCGCAGGGTATCCTCTTGGTCTCTACTTCCGTCATCTTTCTTCTCAGCACCCCTGTGACAGCGTGACAATGTAAGCCCAGTATCCCTGGAGCCTCCCTGGGTTTATTTGTCCCCACATCCTATTCAGTACCCTAAACATTTGCTGAAAGATTTGCCTTAGAGGTACAGGACCACAGTACACAGCAACTTCTCTAATCCAGCTGTCTATGATTTCACTAATGTTGAGAAAGGCCTGTACCTGGTGGTTCAATTTAGATGGGTAGATCATAGAGATTGTGGAGAGGCCTTACTTCCAGCTTCTGAGTTTCCTATTTTTCTACCCAAACTCTACACTATTGTAAATTACATGGCTTCTAGTAGGAATGAAATCTTTGTGATACTGATAAAAACTCAATTCTTTTTTGACATTTAAGATAATCAGCACTGCATCTTTACAATTTTCCCCTAAGCTTAAGGTTTCTGTACAGTGGGTAGTTTCCTTTCTTTGACAGGATCACATAATTGTCTATCAACATATCAAAGATGGACTTTGTACTAGCCCGGAGGCTTTTGCTCTTCCCTCATTAGCTCACAGTTTGAGAATGCCAACTTCAATTTTTTTTTACATAGCCAATTATTTTTAAATTAGCCCAAAGCACACATATTTTTGGCCAGAGTCTGCCTGCTTGCATGTCCCACACAACCTCATTCTGACAGTGTTTAAGTCATTAAGTAAATACATCCTTCCTGTCACAAGTTCTCTAGCCTTGGGGAGCTTCCTTACCCAGACAGAGGGACTCCTTGCCATGGCTTGAGCAGAGTTTGAATGTTTCTCAAAAGGCACTAGACTTTAGTCTTCTGTGTGGCACTATTGTGTGGTCAGGTCTAATTGGAGGACCTTCAGTCATTGGAGGTATACCTCTGAAGAAATTGTGAACCCAATTTTTCTCTTTGCTCCCTGGCTCAAGATGCATGAGTGCCACCGGGTAGTTTACTACTCATTGTGGACTCCTTTCCTAATTCGAAGCCTCTACTACATCATTTGAACCTCTACAGCTAAGAACTAACGGAAGTTAATTTTCATAAGTGACCTATATCTGGTGTTTTGTTAAAACCATATGGAGCTGACTCCTACACCCACCCAGACATGTGAAGTCTTCTCAGGTTACACTTACCCCTCTCAAATGGCAGTGTCTGCCTGCATATCTTGTTCTGGAAGGGGATCGCTCCTGGAATCCCTAGGCAAAGGCTTCTCAGCAAGGTTAAGCATGCACTGTTGCCTCATATCTGTCTCCTTGGCTATCTCCTGGAATCCTACACAAACCAAAGAAAGCACTTGACTCCTGTGAAATAGGAAGAAATTCAAATCCAAGAAATCCTTCACTATCAGAATTGCAAACGTTAGTGAAAAGAACATGTTGACTACAGTTTCCCAGCCGGGATTCATAACTGGAAGGATTGGTAGACAAACTTCAGATCTACAACTATCCCTCCTTGTATTTGGTTTCTTTCTGCTGCTGTGAAAAACCACTGACCAACAGCGACTTGGGAGGAAACGGTTGATTTGGCTTGCACAGTTCATCACTGAGGAAAATCAAGGTAGGCATTCAGGCAGGGCAAGAACCTGGAGGCAGGAACTGAAGAGGAACACTCCTTTCCCTTTGGCTTGCTCAGTTTATTTTCTTATAGGACTCAGGGTCACCTGTCCAGGAGTGGCACCACCCACAGCCAGCTGGGCAGAGCACTTGAGTGATTAACAAAGAAAATGTCACACAGACTTGCCTACAGGCCAGCGTGATAGGAGTCCCAAATGACTCTAGCTTGTCTGTGACCAAACTAATTAGCATGGCCCTCCAGAGAAAATGCAACATAAGAAAGAGAGTACCTAGCATTCTTTGGGGAGTTCATGAAAATAAGATCCCTGAAAGTAAACAACCACTGCTTTCATTCTGCAGGTGGCAGACTTCATTTCTTCTCTTTCAAGTTCAATATATTGGCTTTTGGGTTGGGCAGTGCACAGAAGAAGATCAAACCCACAGCAGAACTACCATTAGGGGTTCTGACCACCCCACTGCAGAGGTGAAATGATTACCCCATCTAACAACTCAGTGTGACATGCAGGATATGGCAACAACAGACTGACAGATATGGACTCTGAGGAAATGAAGTCCCAAGAGGGAAGACGATAACAAAAGTCACCACAGTGCCTGAATGGAGCTCTCAGAGCAAAGGGCTTCTCAGTATACCAGTTACACAGAGGCAGAGCCTCTGGATCCTGTGGTAGTTCTGTGTCTGCTTTGACTAGGAAATCTCTGTACCATTTGCCAGAGTGGCTTCTCCATTTTACATTCCCATCGACAGGATGCAAGGGGTCCCTTTCTCCATCTTTGTGCAGATACTTGTCTTTTGCTGAGGGGACAATTCTACTTCCATGACCATTTTATTGCAGCATTGTTCACAGTGGCAAAGAAACACAAACCATAGAAGTGTCCATTGATGGGTGACGGGATGAAGAAATTATGAAACTAGATGAATAGATATAATAGATTAGTTGATGATAGACAGACAAATAGATAGATGAGAGATAGATAATAGGTAGACAATAGATGATAGATACATATATACATACATACATGATAGGCAGACAATAAATGATAGACAGATAGATGGATGATATATATAGAGAGAGATAGATAGATAATAGGTAGATAATAGGTAATAGATGTATATATATACATATATACATAATAGGGAGACAATAGATGATAGGCAGATAGATAGATGGTTGATATATATATAGGGATAGATAGATAGATAGATAGATAGATAGATAGATAGATAGATAGATAGAGAAAGCCTGATATCTGTAAGAATATGGATAAATCTGAATACTGTGCTAAGTGAAATAAGGCAGGCATAGAAAGACACAGAGAATATAAGCCGAATAAATCTTTTCTTATGTAATTTATCTGGCCATATGTTTTATCAAAGCAATATAAAAGTAACCAATGCACACCTATTGCAGAAAATCTAATGAAGTGTAAGATTTAAAACATACACACTAGAATGAATAAGGAAAGTTGTCAAGAACACAGGGGCAATACAAAAATGATCAAAACAGTATGATTGAAAGGGCAAGTGGCAGTTGAAATGCAGTACACATCATTTATATGGCATCGATTTATGGAACAGTCTGACATGAGATGCGAAAGGCCTGTAACACTTTGCCGAGGGAAAGCAAGGAGCCAGTGCTCCTGCAGACACAGCAGCTCCTGAGCTAGGAGTCAGTTGTCAAGATGTCTGTTCTTCACAAAGAAATTCCAGTTCCCATCACAGCGGGTGCTTTCATGAAGAAATAAATTCACTGAATCCTGAAAGTCATATAGAAATGTGAAAAGCCTATAACAGTCCAAACAACTCTGAAAGAGAACAAAACTAGGTTCCCTTTCCTGGCTCTAAGACGTGTGCTATAAAGCTACAAGACCAAAACAGTGCCAAGGTGGTGGAGAGAAATCAGTTGCAGATGCACAGGCTGCAAGAGTGCCTGCTTCTGTTTGCACTGCCCACAAACTCAAGGGTGCTACCCACAGGTGTGGAGCACCTGCTCCTGCACTTAGTCTTCCTGGACATGCCAGCCATCACTCTTCCCAAAACTTTATTTTCAGTGACTCTGTATGTGGAGAATTAAAAGGAAAGAAGAGAGAAAACCGTTATTGTTAGACGGCATTTCAATTCTCTAAGGAAAGAAAATAGAGTCACACGTTGGAATGAGGGTTAATTTGGTGGGAATCTCTGCTATCAAAGGGCTCTGTTCATTTAATCTTTCTTCTTGCAGAGCCCAAAGCCTTGCACACAGAGGCTGGACCTAGCATGAGTCAGACATCCAGGATCCTGTCTGCTCCTCCACAGTAGCTGCCCATCTGCACGTACAGAGCCTTTCCACTCCCAGCTTGCTTTCAAAAGAAAGAAGACAGATGTATTGAACCAGAAATGCATTAGAATAGTGTTGTTCAGGCCATGGTCATTAGCATATGGGTCTCCAAATATTTAAAATGTATATCATTCCAGAAAAAGTTGGGACAATAGACATCTAAGAGATTTATTCACAGGGGGCATATATGCATTTGTTCTGGTAGATCAATAAATTACATGGATTATAAAAAGCCACAAAATATTTCCTTTAAAGGTGAGATAAATATGAGTGTACCTTAGCCCCTGTTCTTCCCTATATCCATTCCTCAATGTGCATTTGCTTAAATCCCCAGGCTCAACCAGTTGGGTGGGCGGCCTTGTGGATGCCTGCCTTTCTGTTGCTCTAACAAAGTATCCAAGGCCAGATAACTGACTTTTTAATAAGGACTTATTTAGCTAATAGCTCTGGAGGTCCCAAAGTGTGATGTCAGCTTCTGCTCAGCTGTGTGTCATTGCAGATGACACCATGACAGGAGCGTGTGTGAAAGGGACCGGTCACATGGTAAGACAGGAAGCCTGAGATCTTAGAGATCAGGCTGGCTTCTTTTTTTCTTTTCTTTTCTTTTCTTTTATGACAACTTCCTATTTGGGGAAAAAATCTGTTTCTTTATTTGAAGGAGCAGCCATTGGCAGCCCCTCTAAAATGCTTACTCTATGTTTCTTCTCTTTGCTGATTCTGTGCAGCTTATACTGGGGAAAAGGATTTAATATAATCGTGATTCAGCTACATTGTTCAGTTTTCCACTACTATGACCAAGCACCTGTGGCAGACTAGCTTTTGAAAAGGGTTTGTTTAGTCCCCAGTTTTGAAAGTTCAAGAGCATGATCCAGCTCTTGTGAGGATCACCCGGTGATTGGTATTATGGTGGCAGAAGTTTGTGTAAGGGAAGGCAGTTACAGGGTGACATGGGATGCCAGATCATGCTCAGAGGCCTTTTAGACACTTATTCTCATGAATGTTTGAAGATCCCCTGAGGGCTACCTTCATTCTTTTCATAAGCATTTTCCTTGGTGACTTAAAGAACTCATTCTAAGCTCCACCTCTAAAAGACCTTGAACCCTGCACACATCCTGATTGCCACACTGGAGACCAAGCCTCCAACATGTGAGCCATTAGGAGACTGCTCAACTCAGGATCAGCATCTAGCAAACTTTGAAAGGCGGGGGGAAAGAACAGAAGCTAGCAACAGTGGTACCCTGGGCCCCAGCGTGGCTGCTAGTGAGAGGGTGTGGGTAACACCTCCCCGACCAAAAATATACAATAAAAACAGCAACTGGAGTTCACAGTGAAAACCCCCACAAGCTGAGCAAAAAGTATATTCAACTTGTAAAACTAGTTTTCTTTATAAAGCATGTTCAGGATCTTTGACTTCATGGCCTTCTTGTCCTCCCTCTGTGACCGCATGGCCTTCTTGTCTCTGTGACCGCATTGTAGTAACAAAGGGAGCGGGCCCTGCTTTTCGTCCAGCCCAGCTCCCGCACGGCTAGCTTAT
>LOEQ01006439.1:43151-53408 GCA_001685075.1 Bramus lutescens | reverse complement strand
TCTCTCTCTCTCTCTCTCTCTTGTGTGTGTGTGTGTATAGAACATGTAAAATTCTCCCTTAATTTATTTTAGCTATGCATTAAGACTGAGCTCAGTTCCAGTCATACAGAGACATTTATGTCCAAGCCTAAGGAGACATTTCTCAAAAAGTGCCCCAAAGTAAATATTTTAGACTTTTGAGGGCCATAGGGTCTTAGTAGTGACCATTAGATGCTGCACATGAAGCTAACAGGCTGGTATGGAAAGCATTTTACACAAAGGGCCAGATGGACCCAACTGATGAGATTTGCAGACTGCTGAAGTGAGAAAACATCAGATCATCAGGCATCTTCACTGCGCATCCTGCAATCTGGAGACAAGAATAAGGGAATTAAGAAGTCCTAAGAAGCCATCAAGAGGGATAGAACCAAATTTTGAACCCAGCATTTACACTTTGCACATAGAGTGGCAGATGCTGTCCCAAGTCTCAACTTAGAGCCTTTTACTTTTAAATGTTATGTGTAAGTTGTTGTAAGTCTACCTGTTTTTGTAAATACACATTTCTTGGGACACAGTCATGGCCTTGTATTTGTGTATTGTTTGTTATCGCTTGGCAAAGGTAGAGTCAAATGGCCAGAACAGAACTGGATATATCTGATTTTTGCCTTTCAGTGAAAAGGTTTGCCAACTTCTTGCCTTAGATGACTATCCTTGGGATCAGACTATGAAGAATAGTGCCCTAGGTCCTCTCTCCCTCTATGTGTCTAATAAAGGAGCCATTGTCTGTGTATATTTTCTAATATAGCATACTCAGGAGGAAAGCAGACATGAACATAATAGCTTAAGCAAAGCTGGTGGAGACCCTGCAGCAAGCATTCAACATTCAGCTGATGCTAGCTCCTGGAGCACCCCTTCTACCTCTGTGGCCTAATTAGGGTGATTACTGCATCTGCCTTGGTAATCGCCATATTTATCTCCCCTAAGTAAATTAAATGCACATGCAAATATTCATCAAATGTCAAGATATTTTTTATCCTCTGACCTTTGAAAATTTATCAGATAACTTTTGGAAGGGAGAGCCTCTTTTGAACACACAAGCAAAAGTGAGATCATTGTGATTCCCAAAAGGAGATAATTATTAGAAACGAGTAATGAGGACAGCTTCAGTCATGGCTGAGGAGGCAAATGAGATGCAGGCATGCGTTGTTTGGGCCTTGGTGTAATGCTAAGCTGAACAGAATCTGGTGAGCATGGCACCGTGTGCCCTCTCAGCCTCCTGGATCCCTTCTCATCCCCATGCTTCACTCTGCCTTCCCTACCTGCCTCCTTCTCTCCGCTAGTCCCCTTCCTTCGTTCCCCTGCTGCCCTTCTGTCTCCTCTCTTACTCCATGAGCTGTCCTTACTGTCACTGCTCCCTGGTCTTGGCGGAACAGGAAGCAAGGCCAAGCAGCATGGCATGGCAAATGGTTAACCGAGGATTCAAATCACTGCTTTTTGCCACTGAAGGCACAGGGCAGATTACAGACATGGCTGTCATGCTTCATTTGGAGCTGTGTTCTCGTGGACCTAAAATTCATATCTTTAGAAGACCAGAATTTCTACTTTAGCATTCTAAGGGGTCCTGGTGAATGAATATTTAACTGTATTTCCTATGCCATATTTATTTAAGGTTATCATGACTGTAATCTAAAGTCCCTTAGTCCTAGACATCACTAAGGAAAACCAGGTTAGAAGACAGTACATGTTTAGAGATCACTAATGACAAGAGAAAAGTCAATGATGGGTGTAACTCAACTTTCAGCACCAGCCTTTTTCAAGTGCAAACTCTCACCCAGGGGGTGAAAGTTTGGAGTCCGTGGGTGCTCGGCATTTGAATATGTTTGCCTTGGCACTTGTGCCCACATTGCCCAATGTCCATCAGTTTTCCCACATGCAGTGTTTATTCCTCCATTCATGCGAGTGCACACACACAAGAAACTCTGCCCACAATCTGAGGGCAGACTGATGGGTCAGAGAAGCAAGCCTGGAACTGCAGCCATCGGCAAAGAAGGTAAATCAAACACATGAAAGAAAGCAAAGGAGGGTGACTGGCCTCCATGGAGGTGACTGTCAGGAATTGGCAGAGTGGAGGGCCCCAAAGACAAAATTCTAGGCTTCATGGAAGTCCACGGGGCTCACAAGCATTGTGAGAAAAGGATGGCCCACTGAACACCTTTGAACAGAAGAAATGCATGCTGGTATTTCACTGGAGGAAGACACAGCTCAAAGAGACTCTCTGGGAAGACTTTCTGTCAGGCAAAGCCAGGGGACCACTTCCTGTTGGCATGGCTATGGCCAGGAAGGAACTTCCTGTTGTGACACTGCAAGACTAAAGGAGCCAAATCTTATGGTGTCAAAGGAGATGTGCAAACTAAATCCATTTTGTGGGGCTAGCAATGGAACTTAAGACATCACACACACACACTGGACTGTTGCTATAACAACGATCTGCATCCCAATTCTCAAAGTAATTGGTAAAAAGAAACTTGAAAGGTCTTTTTAACCAAATGTGCTCAAAATCATATTTTGTTCAGGACGCAATAGAAGGAGACACTTGTCATCGTGACTTCAGTGCCTTTCATTTTTAACAAAACAGTAGGGTTTTCACAGTAAACATGGGCCTGTGTGTCTTCACAGACTGTGCAGACTTCTTAAACAGTGTTCAGGTATTTAGTTCTGCTGTCAGTGTCCTTAACTTCTGTGTTAGCTCACACAGTTGGTGTCTGGTTTAAAAAGGTTCAAAACCAAGGGGAAATTATCCAAGTGGAGTAGGCCTTTAGCTTAAAACAACCACAAAAGTCCCAAGTCAATTGCTGAAAGCGCATAAGCTCCTCTCTCCATTGAATTCATGCATGATTGAAGAGAATTCTGATCAGAAATTTCAACAGCAGTAGAGGGTTTCTCTTTTTCTGAATTAGTCTATGTAAAAGTGTGCAAGGAAAAAACAAGCAAGCTTTTAATTGTTTGAAAATGGTTACCAGGTACAATTGTACTTCTTGTCTAGCCCAATGTCAAGAAAGAAGGAAAAGGAAAAGATTAAATTTTATATAGTTCATTGTTATGGTTTTTATATTGACCTGGAAGAAATCCTACTTGGATTTTATTTTAAAAGATCATGCTTAACTTTTAGAAATATGAAACAGATTAAAAGTCCATATGCTGCCTTTATAAAAACAATAAACCTGGGTGATACAAACAGACCAAGCAAAGCTATTACTTTTGCTGAAGTAATTTAAATGTGTGCTGTTTAACTTTGATAGTGGTGTCTTTGTGTGCCCATAGTGCAGCATGCAGAAATACCCTCTCCAGATTCATGATTGATATATTTAATTAGAGAAGTTCACCTCATATGGACTCACCAAGTATGCACCACGATTATGTCCACACAGGCAAAATTAAGATGCTGTTCCCTGATTCAGATACAAAGCTGACCTGAAAGTGACCACATGTGCCTTTTGCTTCTCTCTCTCATCCTCTTCTTCCCCCTCCTCTTCTGTCTTTTCTCCATCTTTCTCTTCTCTCTATCCTTCCCCTTCCTCTTCTTCCATTTGCTTCTTCTCGATCTTCTTCTCCCTTTTCTTCCTGCCTTCCATCCATTTCCTCCTTCTTGATTGATCATTGATTTAACTGAGCATACAGATATCAATCAAGTCCACTTAAAAACAATTATTAGTAGACTGCAACCCACCAAACTTTGTCAACAGATACCATAGAGGATGATGACCCTGGTCCCGGGAAGGATTGCTAGAAGGGACAGCCATTTGTCTCAGACGCTGTCTGTGCTTGGCAAAGTGCTGACTCAGATGAAGATGAGACCTTCCTGGGGCACCATGGTCCTGGGCCTCTACATCAAGAATATCATCAGATTCCCTGAGCCATCCACAAGTAAGTGCAGTGCCCACAAAAACCAGAAGAGATTCCTATTAGCTGTCATACTGGGCACAAATTCAGCTATTTAAGGATTAGAAATCAAAAAATTCTTTTAACTCAAGAAGAAAAATGAGAAAAAAAAGTCTAAGCCACAATCCCTAATCCTACAGCTCCAAGAGTGTTAGAATACAAAGGTGAAATATCACTGGCACAGTTGAATGACTGTCAGGAAGGGGGCCTTGGCTCATACCTGAGGACAAGCTTGAAGAATCTACTTCCTTCTTACCAACCTACGATTGTAGCAACCCGGAGGCAAAACAGTTTAAATGGCCCTTTGAGCAGGAATATACCCAGAGATAAGAAAGCTTTGACAATGTTCTTTGGATTTTTCAGAACTTTTTATCTTGATAAAGGAAGAAGATTGTGATCAACCCAGCCAGTGTGTTTTTGTGGACCCAGCCAGTGGGTTTGCATGGACAACCCAGTCAGTGTGTTTTTGTGGACCCAGTCAGTGGGTTTGCATGAACAACCCAGTCAGTGGGTTTGCATGGACAATCCAGCCAGTGGGTTCGTGTGGACAACCCAGCCAATTGTTTTGCTTCCCATCTGGTTCTCATTCAAGTATGCATATCTCTTCCCTGGGAAGTTTCCTCCTCTGCTGCACAGCAAGCGTTTCATGTCTTCCAGCAATCCTTACCCACTGAGCTGTGCCCAAAAGTGGCTTTGATTCATCGAACCTTCTCCCTTCTTGAGAAAAATCATTTGATGATGTGGATGTAACAGAGATGCAGAGCTACTCTGAATCTTACACTCTGACAAGATCTATAGCACCAGAATGTCTACAGACTGGGTGACCTTGGCTGGGTAGGACAAGTGACCCCCTGTCCATAGGAAAAGTGGGTTGGGTCTATATGTGTCAATGCTATGGAAATGCTTCCCACTTTCCAGGATCAAGGGCCAAAAAAACAGTGACTGATAATGCCTTATGTGGAGTATTTTGGACAAAATCTAATTGATCATTTTCAACAGAAGCAATACTTCTCAAACTTTGCTGTGCAGCAAAATTACCTATGCACATACAAAATCATAAAAAAAAGGAAAAACTAATTTTGCTAAGCACTAGTCAGCCTAGTGCCAGACATTGTTTGAAGCATATGGCTTTCATTTCCCTATAATATAAGAAAAGCTAAGTAGTACTGAGCATAAAAAAATGTTTAATTATTGACTCTCAGCAAACACCCAATCCCTGACTCAGAGTCTCTGCCCTTGTCTGCGGTATAAATGGTCCCCTATGACAGATTTCAAAGGATCAGTGTGATAGCCCTGATGTGGAAGATGAAGGACATACCCACTGTTGCCTCTCTTAGACTTTTTACACTGAAGAAACAAATGCTCCCCCAAACCCAGGAACTTGTTAGTCAGAATTCACTAGCAGTAAAAAGCTAGATGTGGGAAGTTTGACTCATTCACCTGGTAGGTCTGACATTTCTCAACCTAAAGGCCTCTGCATGGTCCACCATAGGACAAGAACAGGCTAATGGTGTAAGTCAGTGTTCTCTGCCCAGGGAGGTTCAGTTCTGGGTGGTAGGATGTGAGGCAGGAGGAAATGAATGCTGTGCTAAGAGAACCCAAAAGAATACCAGTACTCCACCTAGGTGACAGAGAGAAATTGTCCTTTGGAGTCCAAGTAGCCCTCTGACAGCTACTGAATATAAAAAGGAAGCTAAGTGTCTTCTTGGGGTTCTCAATTTCCTAGACATTCTTTCTCAACCCTACTGGACTTCAGATTTCTTTATACTGTTAAAAACTATTAAGCGACTCCTAAAAGGTTTTGGGGTGTGTGTGTGTGTGTGTGTGTGTGTGTGTATGTATGTGTGTGTATGTATACATGTTATGTGTAGGCAGACTTTTCTTGCCTGCCTGCAGGTAACCAACGTGAAGACTTAATGGTAATTATAACTACTCGGCTGATAGCTCAGGCTTATTACTAACTAGCTCTTACAACGTAAGCGAACCCATTTCTATTAATCTACATTCTGCCACAAAGTTTTTGTGGCATTTTCCTCTCCAGCATGTCTTGCCTGCTTTCTCTCCATCTGGCTGGTGACTCCTCTGACTCTGCCCCTCTTCTTCCCATTCCCCTCTGTGTCTGGCTGTCTCACCTATACTTCTTACCTAGCTACTGGCCAGTTACCATTTTATTAAACCAATCCAAGTGACAGCTCTTTACAGGGTACAAAAAGATTATTCTACAGCATGCATGTGTGTATATACATGAAATAAAATAATAGTTTACAAAGGAGAAGACTAACAACAAAAGTGCCCCTGCTTTACACACTTGCAAGACTGTTTCATGCCTGGCTTAATGGAAATAGTGGAATTCTCACTTACGCCTTACATCCAATCTTATGGGACATTGTTTTAGTTCAATCTTAACCAAAGTCTCTGACCTTATACACAGATAAATATGTGACTGGTGGAAAGAAATTATTTTAAAACTTATTTCACATGACCAGGTGACCATGGGGCTTCAAGATACCACATCACACCTGTACCAGTATGTTTTTCAAGGTTAGCTGCAAGGTGGTTTCTGAGAGTGTCTTGGAGCTTTTCTTTCTCTGCTGTGGCTTTTTTCTTTTTCTTTTTTTAACACTAGTCATCTGCAAAACATGGAATGCCCTGGATGGGAGGTACAAAGTTCTGGGTTTGATTCCTAGGGAAGGCAGGGAGGGTTGTATAGGGAGAGAAAGGAGAGAGCGACAGACAGAGACAGAGGCAGACAGATAGGGAGACAGAGAGAGCCCCTGAGCTAGATAGATCTTCCAAATGATGGGGTACTTTCATGAGACTCATAAGAGGTGGCTTTTCTCGTCACTTTTACTGACTTTACCAGGACAGCCTTGTATGTTCGGAAGCTGTCAAGTTTAGTTGTGGGTAAAAGTTTTTACAAAATTCTAGGAATAGAATACATGTGATATCAAAGCGGAAGGATGGATATCAGGGGTAGGAAGAGAATCAGCAGGAGGGTTGATGGGGAGAGAGGATGAAGAAGATTGACCAGAGTAAAGTTCAAAGTATATGTGAAGATACCATAATGAAAGCCATGACTTCATATTCTAATTAAAAAAAATAAAATTGAAAAATAGTTTTCAAAAAGCAGGAGCAGACAGACTGCTCTTTACTGTCTCTGTTTCAGAACTTTATTGTCCTCTACCTTGAAGATGCTTCAGGGAGACTGAGAAATTCACATCCATCCTGCCTTAGCAGCTCAGAGGCATCATCAGTCATCTGGGTGAGGGCAGAGGAATTAGATTATAAAATCTAATTTTTCCTCCCAAACTCATAGTTGACCCCTGGCAGCAAATATAGCTAATGTTTCTTAAAGAAACAGACTTAATTTTCTTCATTATTAATAAAATAATGTTTGTTATTTATATTAAGATATAAATATTAATTAATACATTAATGAAAATATGTACCTATATTAATATAGATATAGGAATATATACTCATACCTAAATGACCAAGACATGTCACAAAAAAGCACTGAGCTTCTTTAGGAATGTCCCAGAGGTACTTTCCCTGGGGCTTACCATTCTCCTCAGGGGTGAGGTGGGCATGTTTTTCACCCTAACAGTTGATCCACTGGAAATTCAGATTTCTGTTTTGAGAAGCAGTATTGCTCATTGTACTTACTCTCTGTCTCACAGGGCCATGAAACGTTTTCTTATCAGAGTGTATGGGGCCCACATTCATTTGTTCTCCCAGTTCTCTGGGCCTAGGCTAACCACTACTCTGCTTTCCAATACCCACAAAGAGAGACACTGCATGATTGTGCTTCTGTGTCTGACTTACCTGACTAACACACTGTCATGAGCTCCATCCACCTTGTGACAAGCAGTAGTATTTCATACTTTTTTCCTGCTGAATAATGTTCCAGTCTGTCGGAACTTGATTCTCTCAGGTCACCCAGTGACGACGAACAATTTTAACCGGCAACGGTGAACAAGGCCAAATGAGCAAGGGAGGGTGTGTGTCTGGTTGGTTTTTTGACGTAAGCTGTAGCTATCTGGGAAAACAGGATCTCAGTTGAGAAAATGCCTCCATCAGATTGGTCTGTGAGCAAGACTAGTGATGATGTGGGAGGGTTCAGACTACAGGGTGGCAGTACCCCAGGGCAGGTGGTCTTAGAGGGTATAAGTAAACAGGCTGAAGAAGCCATGGGGAGTGAGCTAGGAAACAGCATTCCTCCATGGTCTCTGATTTAGTTCCTGCCTCCAGGTTCCTAACCTGAGTTCTTGCCCTAACTTTCCTTCACGAAGAACTGTAAGTTATAAGGTGAAATAAACTCTTTCCTCCTCAGTCACTTGTGGTCGTGGTTGCTTGTGGTCGTGGTCGCTTGTGGCCGTGGTCTTTAACACAGCAATGGCAAGCAGTCAATGACTTCCCAGTATCCTTATTCTGCTTCCTCTGAGTGCACACTGGGCAAGAGGACGGCTGGACAGCAGAGACTTCCTTAAGTGAAAGAAAGTCTACTCATCTGTTTCCCTCCACAAGGGGTCTGTTTCCCACTACAAGGGCATTGAGATGGGAGTCCTAGGATTGCCTGCTTGCTGCCACTCTGGCACCTCAGTGCACAGAGGACAAGGAAGGGTAGCTAGATTCCCATCTCTTGCAGGACGCTCTGTGTCACTGTCGCAGGTTAGCAAACAGGAAGAAAAGCTAACACCTTCCCTTCTGGCAGAGCCTGAGTTGCATGGGAAGTTGAGGTCCTACACAACAGCTCTAATTTAACTTAGATACACACCCGCCCGTATGCATGGGAATGAGACTTGCATACTTTCAGGAACTAGGGAGCTTGGAACAAATTGATCTCATAGGCTGTGGGTCTCTCACAGCCATATTGAGAATTTACCCTCTGAACAGTGGAAGACTTCACTTACTTGGGTGTGTGTTTCTGCCCCGTTTGGTTACTTTAGACCTTGGAATCCCTTGAAAAGGAAGAAAGCTTAGCATGAGACCTATACCACATACCTCGCAGACACTGTTATAGCACAGACCCATAGTGTATATGGAGTCCACCCAGGGCATCACGGCCTTTTCCCTTACATCAAGTGGGAACAGCAGTAGCTAACTATATTGAGGAACACTGCTAGCACTCAAGACCCAGCTTCAAGGCCCTCCACACGGTGCCTGCAGAACAAGCACCTTCAGGGCCAGCTACTATTACTCATTTGTTAGAGCCACTTTTGCTAATGTCTTCCACTTTTAATGCCATACAGGAAAGAATTTCACATTTCTCTGTTGTCATAAACTAACACACAGAAGGAAAATTCCACCTGGAAATCTGTGTTCCGATGCCAAGAAACAGAAGTGCCTGAGTGCTTAATGACCCTCACATAAATCACCAGGCAGGGCTATGAAAGTTGCGGGTTTATCAGAGGGAGTGGCAGATAAAGCGCCTGGATGGTTGGCGCTTGTCTGGAATTGGGAACAAGTCATGATTTTCATGTCCTACCTTGCCAGGCTAAGGCTGCTAAGTGGACCAGCCTAAATATTTCTAAGTGTCAGGCAGTGAGCAGAAAGGCAAAGCTTCAGATGGGAGCAGCGTCTTTTCCTGCACAAAGAACAGACCTGTTCCCCAGCTTACTCTTGGCTGAGCACCAATTTCCCTGCAGCATCCTACAGGGAACTCCTTCAGACCTTCCGACTAACTACTGTGGACCTGGACGGGCTCTGGACAGACACCCAGGTTTGTAGAAGGTATATTCCTAGCACACAAAAAGAAGCAATTGTCTACATCTGTAACAAGGCTCAAATGAGTAAACGGTAGAGACCTGTTCACTTCTAAGAAACTGTGAGAGTGTATCAAGGCTGTTAGCTGAATAGACCAGAGGAAAAAGCTACAGTGGTTTGGAAAGCCTAGCTGGGGGCAGTAGATTACAACACAGGCTCAGTGCTTGGGGCTAACCCAGGAAGGTCATGAGTTTGCAGGCCACATAGAAAGGCTCAGTCTCCAAACAAAAGGGGAGGTTTATTTTTTGACAGAATAACAGTGGCTAGCATTGTAATGACTCAATAAGTTACAGGCTTTGCTAACATCTCTGAGCTTCCTTCAGCTTTCTGCTTCTGGTTATAAGTCAGTTACAGTGCCTCCAAACATGCTACTGAAACTCAAGCGGGTTAATGAAGAAAAGGCCCCTCCAGCCACATCTGCCCTTTCATTAGGAAAAGAAGTATCACCAGAGATCCACAGTCAGGCACATGCTTTGCTCTCATTAGTTCAAACCATGGCGTGTTTGTCACTGTGTCCCATGTCTGTTCTAGTCATAATGGAGGTTAGAAAAGTGTGTGTGTGTGTGTGTGTGT